>JAQJVL010001077.1:0-60000 GCA_035578905.1 Stictocephala bisonia | reverse complement strand
AGAGAGAGAGAGAGAGAGAGAGAGAGAGAGAGAGAGAGAGAGAGAGAGAGAGAGAGAGAGAGAGAGAGAGAGAGAGAGAGAGTGAGAGAGAGAGAGAGAGAGAGAGAGAGAGAGAGAGAGAGAGAGAGAGAGAGAGAGAGAGAGAGAGAGAGAGAGAGATGAGAGAGAGAGAGAGAGATGAGAGAGAGAGAGAGGAGAGAGAGATGAGAGAGAGAGAGAGGATGAGAGAGAGAGAGAGAGAGAGAGAGAGAGAGAGAGAGAGAGAGAGAGAGAGGAAAAAGTGAAGAAAGTAAAAACAACACAATTACAGAGGGGCAGTTAAGTTTTTAATTTTACAGTTTTTGCTTTAAAATTTTAACGTATAAGATTTATAAATTTTGTTTCTTGTCAAATAGAATATCATGCTGGAAGTATGAAAACCACATCCTATAAATGATATATACCTAAAATTTTATAAAATATACTATAACTAAAACATCTAATTGGAATGAAATCGTCAGGATTCAATGTGTAAAATGTACAACAATGTAAAATAGCTAACACCCATCAAATAATGCGTAGTCTCAATTTTATTATTTACACATAAATATAATGTTTTATTCTGCTATATCAGTTAAGTCCTCAAAAGAATCTTTATTTGGAGATCCTTCAAGTTCAGTGTAGATGGGACTTTCAACCGTGATCGATCCTTGATCCTGAAACAAAAATGTGCATTTAAGACTGTAGATGTATTATACTATTA
Source organism: Stictocephala bisonia (assembly GCA_035578905.1). NCBI lineage: Eukaryota > Metazoa > Arthropoda > Insecta > Hemiptera > Membracidae > Stictocephala > Stictocephala bisonia. The sequence continues at coordinate 59,258 of JAQJVL010001077.1, read as the reverse complement.
AAAAGTTAAGAAGTATATCAAGCTTAAAGTTATCCTTGTGTCAGTAGATTTAGGGGAAAGCATTTTATTCCAGAAGTGACTATTTATTTTTTTATATACTGCTTAACACGTCGAGGGCTAAGCCTGAAATGACAAAATTCATTCTAATCCTAAAAAAAACACACCAATAAGCAGAAAACACTTATGAGAAGCGAAAACACTTCCAAACTTGCGACTGACGCACACAAATATCAATAGGTTCGTATACAAGGGCCTGACAACGTAACGTCCTACCTCTACGAGATCCGATTTCACACTGATGAATCAACCATGCAACTACAAATGGTGGCAAAACCCGCCACCAGGATGGGCGGAGGGTCCGCCGGCGCGGATATATCCGCGCGTAGCCACCGACATGTTAAAGTCTATAACTGTTGATGTCTAGATGCTGTAAGATGTATTGTTGACTAATCACCCGCCTTATTAGTGCAATGTGATGCTAATGAATAAATAAATTAATAATACAATCTGGTGTATATTATAGTCATGAAAATAAAATCAGTTTTATTTTGTAGGGCACATATAAAAATATAAAAAAGCAATTTGTAAACTTAAGTTTCATATAAACCATTTAATTAATCATGTACAAAGTTTTATGTTCAGTTAAATATTGCTTAATCACCAAATAATTCAACAGATGAAATATTTTTGTTCACTTTAAAGATAAGAGAAATTTTTCTTTAAGTTTCATGGAGTATGTGTGGAAGATAGGTTAAATTCTTTTAGCTATCTCCCAAACCAAAACTATTTTCTATAGCAACAACTACCAAAACAACTGAGGTGTTCAGGTATTTGGAAGGAAAGAAAGGCTTCTATCAGTTTCAGCAATGCCTTACTCTTATCTGATTACGATAACTAAATGTCATACATCACTCTTTCTCTACTTCACGAACACAGATTAGTGTTCAAGTTTGTTAGGTTAGGTTAGGTTAAAATTTTTTTTACTTTCTAATAATATATTTCCATAGATAAAGTTTGAGTTTAGGGAGGGGGCAGTTAACAAAGTTTTATCTAGAAAATCTAGTTGGCATGAGTGAAATGAGGGTGAGATGAGTTGAGGTCAGGGCGCGTAAAAATATAAGATAAAAAATCCAAGCACTAGAACAAAGTCTTTAGGTTTACTGGCCTTGAACATAATTTTACCTGAATGGCGATTTGTGTGTGATTTCTGAATGGCTTTCAGTGAAGTGATGTGCATTGAGTTAAAATATGACTGAAGTAGTGCGGAAGTGGTATCATGTAGATTTAATTCAAAAGCACTAACAAATAGTTGCATAATTTGTTGAATATATTTTGTAATTATGAAATGTCTGTATCTATTATGCAATGGAATTAAATCTATCTTATCTCAATTGTTTATATTTAGTTACTGAATGAACCTTGCTTAGGTTTAAGAAGTACCTTTATATTTTACAGGCATTAGCATAATACAGTAGTGAATATTTATTAATTACCTGCCTAGTAGCATCGTACATTGGATTATCAAATGTTTGGGGTTGAAATGCACTTGGTTGTCTCTCTTCACTCGCCACAACTACTTCGCCTGATTGGTTCTCAAAACGAGCAAACACAAACGGCCTTCCTTCAAGTGGTGAAAAGGCCAGCCAAGACCTGTGTAATTTTCATTGAGTGATGTTTAGTCTTATTAAATACTAATTGCTTGCTAAACGAGTAATTAGATAACATTCATATTTTGATAGCAATGCATTCTAATATCCTTGTATTAACAGGCTTTGCATGTTTTCCAGTCTACAGTTTAAAATCAAATTAAAATCAATCAGTGAAAAAAGACTTGAAATTTTAAAATTAAGTCAAATTTGGATGCCTCTAGAATATTTTGCCATTTTGGGAAGTATTAATTTTCAAAGCTCTGCTCCTTGGGCATTCAAAGTTTCAATATTGATTTATGTAGTTAGTTTATTTATTCAGTTTATATATACCCACCCAATCAATACCTCTGTGCGTGTATGGGTGGGTGGGTGGGTCAATACTTCTGTGCGTGTATGGGTGGGTGCGTGGGTCAATACCTCTGTGCTTGTATGAGTGGGCGGCTGGGTCAATACCTCTGTGCGTGTATGGGTGGGTGGGTGAGTCAATACCTCTGTGCGTGCATGGGTGGGTGGGTGGGTCAATACCTCTGTGCATGTATGGGTGGGTGGGTGGGTCAATATCTCTGTGCGTGTATGGGTGGGTGGGTGGGTCAATACCTCTGTGCGTGTATGGGTGGGTGGGTGGGTCAATATCTCTGTGCGTGTATGGGTGGGTGGTGGGTCAATATCAATGTACATGTATGGAGGGTCTAATACACCCATGCTACCACTGTACATGTATGGGTGGGTCAATACCATTGTATTTTTATGGGTAATGATACACATACAATGGTATCATTACCATTGTACCATTGTAATCGTCAATACCACTGTACGTGTATGGGTGGGCGGGTGGGTCAATACCACTGCACTTGTACGGGTGGGCGGGTGGGTCAATATCACTGCACGTGTATGGGTGGGCAGGTGGGTCAATACCATTGAACGTGTATGGGTGGCGGGTGGGTCAATACCACTGCACTGTATGGGTAGGTCAATACCACTGCACTGTACGGGCGGGTCAATACCACTGCACTTGTATGGGTGGGCGGGTGGGTCAACACCACTGTACTTGTAATTACTTGTAGAACTAGCTTAAGGTTGTTCTATATTCTGATGTTAGTTATTGTTACAAAACAAGTGGGCAATTATGGTGATCAATTTAGGTAAATCTTGCTTCCATCCTCAGACCAGAAGGACTCGCCAAGGAATGACACTGGTTTCCAACGCAAAACATACACCTAATACGTCATGGCAGAGAAACTCATGACAGTTGACTGGATGCTTGGAACTTGTCATGAGATTCTCAGCCATTACATATTAGGTTTGTGTTGAATTGGACACTGGTTTTATTCTTTTGTGAATCCCTCTGGCCCTGAAGCATGGCAAGCATAGTTTAATGAAATAGATCAGCATGATAACTGCACATTTTGTACTTATATTGTTATAATTTGTGTTGTGTGACATTCATTTGTATTGTACGTACAGTGGTATTGACCCACCCATACAAGTACAGTGGTATTGACCCACCCACCCACCCATACACGTACAGTGGCATTAACCCACCCGCCCACCCATACACGTACAGTGGTATTGACCCACCCACCCACTCAAACACGTACAGTGATATTGACAATATTACCAACACGTAATATGCTACTCAAGAAACCTTCCTGTTTTTGCATGTTCAAATATAAATTTACTGTAGTAAGCTGAATTTATATTTCACTAGCTAAACCCAGCCACACTTTGCTGTGGTTTAGTCTGATAATAACTGTCAGCTTTGATTATATTATTTCTTACAAATAGATATCTAATGTAAAAGGAATATTTGTGCCAGTAATTTGGTTAGTTAGTGAGGTCTGCCACTACAGCTGATTTAAACTGTATTATATTTATTGGAATTACACTAGCGCTCCACAATAGACCACAAAACAGCTGGTAATTTGAGACACAAAATTTAACACTGGATGAGAAATCTATCTGTGTGCTTATAAAATCAACGCTAAAGTAATTTTTTTTAAAATTTAGTGCTTAGAAAAATAAAGGTTTACTGTTTACTTGATTTAATCGGAAATAAAGTAACTTACAGTTGTTTTCACAAGTAAACAATTATCTGGCCACAGTAATAAACCTGCAGTATATGATTTTGATATAATATGCACCTAAATCAGCTGGTAACAATAGCACTTTATTTAGTACTGACATTAATTTTTATTTATGAAGTGTAAATAGGTAGGGAAATGCTTGAAATTCCCTGTTCCCGTTTTAAATTCTAGGAACTAAATTTATAAAAGCACTCTTTAATATAAATACAATATTGTATAAAAGTTTCAAGTGAATCCATTCACTGCTTTTCGAGTTTTGAGTACACAAATACATGGAAGTTTGATTTTTACAAATATAGATTTATTTTCAAACTTGTAATCAGATCTTAAAGGAACACAGATCTAGAGTTAATGAAAAATTGTGTTTGTCTCATGTTCATACACAAAAATTATAAATCTTCAATTAGAGTTCTGAGGTAAGAACCTAAATGGTAATATTAGTAGATAGTTTTTAATTCTTTAGTCTAAAAAAATTTTAGAATAAAGGTTAAATAATATTAACCAGTGGTGATACTCTTGTTACCAGTTATGAGAGTAGAAAACAATGATGGCTGCAAGTATTAATGCGGAAGCAATCATCAGAGAAAAAAAGTGACCAACAACTTGTCCAAATGTAACAGGATACAAAATATGGCCTGATGTATGAAACTCCTTTGCAATCCATTTGAAACCACCTGAAAATACACAAAGGTTAATTAATATGTGAGGGCCAGATTCATGTGTAACCTGATTTAAAATTATCCAAAACATCAAAGATCAAAATAAAGTACCTTGCAATTTGAGTGGATGCAATGCTTATACAGTAGTGAAGAACATAACATTCATTAGTAAAGTAAAGAGTTAACATATTTTGAAAATTCAAGATTATATTACAAATTAATGATCAGTTATCATTTTGGAATTCAGAATAAAATCATTGACTAAAGAAACAAATAGACTGCTCAAGCCAATGCATTTGTAGCAGACGTGTGTGAGTTCTGCCATCTACCTGAAATATGTTTCAAATAAGAGCTTGGACGACTATTTGGTGTACTATTAGCTCAGCTATTAGTCTCTTCAGTCTGTGCTGGAGAGACAAAGAGAGCAATGAAGAGAGACAAAGAGATAGAGAGAGGGAGACTGCTGACACTACCTGTGAAAACTTAACATGAACTAATTTGACCAAACAGGAAAACTGGCTTCACAGGAGCCATATGACTGGACAATCCTTCTTGTTTCCATAGTCAATTATAAAAGTTAATAAAAGATGAATTCCTGAATTATTTTAAATCTGCAGTAAAGTTCAAACATAATTACTTTTAGAAACAGCGCCAAATTAGTATACTTTTAAAATTACAAATAGTATCACAAATAACTTTTAAATTACACTGATTTACATTTTATAATTACATTTAATTATATAAGGCTTTATCTAGATGGGTGGGTGAATTTATTTCTAAAACATATAAGTGCCTTGGTGTTGATGACAGTGGGAATGGCAACATTGGAAAGTGGACTAAACAAATAAACAAAACCAGGGGAACAGGATTCAGGAACAAACTTGAAATAGACAGAATGTTATGAAATTGAGTAGAAATGGCTTCTGATGGAACTTTACAAACAACACTTAGATCTACAACAATATACAATATAAGTAAAAGTACCAAATAAAACTATGGTATTGTGATCGAGATAATTTGGATTTTATACCTTTCCCTCTTTTTGTGTGAGTAACAGGCTTCACCAATCAAAATCAACTAAAACTCAAGATTACTAAACCCAACTGGGAGGCCTATAACTATTTGTGACCAGAAAACTGTCACTAGTGGTGCAGTGATGTAATCCAGCTACTTGGGGACAAAGCATTAGGGAGATTGTAGGTGAAATGTTTTATGCTCATTCCTTTTAATACCAACATGGCTTCTGCTCAATGGTTGCCATTTGCATGGACACTTCTAGAGAGTCTGGGATGTCTATGTTGGGAGGCAGTCAGAGTCCCGATGTTGTGTAGGAAAGCAAACTGAGTATGAGGCTTGTCAATTGGTTGGAAATCAAACCAATAATATGTGGTTTGGATTCTACATAAATGTGTAGGTCCCTTAAATGCCCTGGTTATTGGGCTATTAATATATTAGTAAATGGCTCTTTCTAAGGAACAGTTGACGTTAGTTAGTAACAATGACTACACTCGTTCATCTCCACTCATCACACTCATTCGCCCCACATATTTATCCATATCTTTACGAACAGTGTCTTAAGTATTGATTACAAATATTTCTCTTGTCACTGGGTAAGTAGTGGCAGGAGTGACTGATGCGTTTCAATCAGTTTTTTATGTTTTTTTATTGAACTTGTCTTCTCAGTTTTTTAGTACCATTGTAACTATAATTATAGATTGTCATAACTACTTAATTACTTACTGGCAGCTAGCGAGGTTTTCAGTGATTCTGCAACATCAGGTAACTCCCCAGTATACTCATCTTCCACCAAGACCACCTGAATATTGTCTCCTACTTTGCTGGCGTGCCACGAAATTGCTCTACCTCTGAGGAATGAGTTCAGATGATCAGTCAGCTGTTGCTTCTTAACAGAGGTGCTTTCCAGTAAGAAGTATACACCTAACACAATAAAGAAAAAATTTCGATAAAAACATTTATTTTTAATATTCATATAAAATATATTCTAACTTTAAGATTCATATAAACTTTAAGATAAACTTTTAATATTCATATAAACTTTAAGATAAACTTCCCAAATCATCACATCCAATCTTCCTTCATGATTGGGGATGAAGTGATCGACGAGAGTGAAACAACAAAGATTCTCTGTCTAATAATAGATAGTCAACTCAAGTTTTCAGATCATATTGATTATGTTTGTAAAAAGCTTAGCTCTGGGAGTTTCGTCCTCAAGAACATATCTTCTTTTGCCGATTCAAGAGTATTGCTCGCAGCATATTATGGAATCATATTTCCATACCTATCATACGCTGTTGAAATCTGGGGTAGTGAATGTTTTCGGACTAATGTTGTATTTAAACTCCAAAAAAAATCTGTCAGGCTGGTTTTTAAACTACCTTACAGATCATCATGTAGAGAAGTGTTCAAACTAAACAAAATATTAACTTTCCCCTGTCTGTTGTGTTACCTTTGTAAAGAAGAATCCTCAGTTGTTTTTTGATGCTCATAAGCAAAGTAAGTATTATTTAAGATTAACCAATAATATTAGTGTCCCCCCTCATAGAACCAGTTTTTTTAAAAAGAATTTAAAGTATAGAGGAATTCAGCTTTTTAATGCATTACCTGAGGTCCTCAAATCCGAACGTGACCTTAAAAGGTTCGAGAAAGGGGTAAAAGGTTTGCTCATTGGGAAATCCTTCTACAGTGTAGGGGATTTTTTGTCCTGCAAAACATCTGATTGGTTATAGTTAGTTAGATAGACAGCCACCTTTAAGAGTTGGTAATTTAGGTCTACATAATGTAATTAAGAATTTTCTTATGCTTTTGTTGCAACCTTGTATTTTGTTTTTAAATTTTTAAACCAGTGTAAAAATAGTTGTAATCTTTTTAAAAGTGTGAAAAATGTAAATATTATGACGCAATTATGCAGATGTATCTGATTAAAATAAAGATTTTCTGAGTTCTGAGTTATTCAACATTAATTTTTTCCGTTTGCAGGATGGGTCTTGCAAGCCAGCATAGAATGCACCCAGATATTCCTTAGTACAGTAGAACTCCAACTATTTGAATCAATTCCGACCAGACCCCATTCAGATTTAATCAAAAATTCGGATAGCTGGATTTTTGTCAAAAAACAGTCTATTTTATTTAATTACAGTTTGTAATTAAATGCATGTATGTTGAAATGGGATGAAAAATCAATATTTTTAATGACTAGATCATTTATTACAAAATTTATTACAATTTAATTACATAGTACAGTGTACTGTATCCTGTAAACGAATGTCATTGCCTGCTAAACACCTTAGTTAAGGTAAGCTGTTTGACTGTCTTCATCCCCTTCTGGGCAGCCTGGCCGCCATCTGCTTGACAGAGGGATGTACATTAGCATGTGTAGACAATATAGTGTTTGTTCTTTTAAGACATGTTATACAGTGTACAGTATTTATTGAAGCATATTATGCACTATTTATTGTGATAAAGGCACAAATGATTTTTCTTTTAAACATTAAAAATACCACTGTATGTTGTTGTTTGCTTTCAATATTTTTCAGAAAAAAATAAAAAACAGAAGATTTAAAGATTTATATTATGACATTCTGAAAGCAATTAGCATAATCTGTGATTTAGGTTCTTGGAGTTCGGATAAAATTGGAGTCCCACTTTATTTTAATTAATTTCAGAGTATATTCTTATAACCCATGCTCAAGCTTTGAAATAATATTATAGACAATAATTATTTTTATCAAAGATATTAACATTGTGATATTTGCCACTGTTGTTTTGAGTTAAAAGATCATTCAACAAGTTTCAAAATCTGCAGTCTGAGTCAGTCCTCAGATGAAGAAAAGCCAATCTTAATTATTGGTGTAGTTAGCTACAAAACCTTGAAGAAAAACAACTTGAAAATGTTAATATTCAACGGTAAGTCAAAATTACTAAAATATCAAAACCGACTAGACCAAAAGCTGGAAAAACACACAGTTGTAATGTACATGACTAACGTATTTAGATAGGATTAAGTGGGAATGATAGTGTAACTTCCTAAATGATGGAAGGGCTAAAAACTGTGAGAATAAAAACATAAATTTAAATAAAATAAAAGAGGGGAAACATCCAAATTAACACGAAGGAAAGGAGAGAGATAAAAAGATAATCTAAGGTGAGTGTAGATAAAAAGATATTGAACTTCCATCTGATGAAATAAAGTCACAAAACTGTTGAATAACTCTGCAAAAAGGTGGTTAAGACAAGTTGCTAGATACACTTATAAATAAAAAAAAAATCATTCATCAAACAAAACATGCAATTTACTCGTTTTTATCCAGTCATTAAATTTTCTACGTAAAGTAATGCTTTGTAAAGATAATTTTATTTACCAGCAACAGCCATCATTTTATTTATAAACTACTATATTTTAAATAAAGTTTTGATGTTGGAAAGGTATAGGTAACACATACCCATGTACAGAAAGGTATAGGTAACACATACCCACGTACAGAAAGGTATAGGTAACACATACCCATGTACAGAAAGGTATAGGTAACACATACCCATGTACAGAAAGGTATAGGTAACACATACCCATGTACAGAAAGGTATAGGTAACACATACCCATGTACAGAAAGGTATAGGTAACACATACCCATGTACAGAAAGGTATAGGTAACAATTACCCATGTACAGAAAGGTATAGGTAACACATACCCATGTACAGATTTTTGAGAACCATTACATTCTTTTATAGTTTTACGTAATGATCATTGTACTATATTACCAATATTACCAAGTTTAATGCTACTTTTGCCGTGTATAGTAATTTATTGTTTGACTATTGTTTATTATATTTTTTAAACCTAGTTTACAAATTGACGATGTCGATTGCTTACAAATACTGAAAGATAATAAAGATTTAAATTGCTTATGATATTTTTCAATGTCGAGGTGGTTAAAGGGAGAGCGGTAGGGAAATGGGGGGGGGGGAGATGAGGCAAAAGAGTCAAGTGTCTAAATAAGCCTCTCCATAGCATTGTAGTTATAGGAATATGTGGAATATAATAAAAATACAATACTATATGTACGAATCTGAAATATTCTCAATGTAAAGTCTATGAATACATATAATAAACTCACAAATATACATATGTAGACATATTGATACAAAAAACAATCAACTTGATACTTTGAACTTAATTAATTTAGAACTACATTTTACAAAACACAACTCTAACAAATATTACAAAATTTACCGCAAAGTGGGCAGCAGAAGCCGTGAGGTTGGACTGGTTGCTGGCAGCGAGGCTCAGAACAGGGCACTTTCAAGCAAATCTGTGATCTGAGATACTCATTGCCACATTCACACCAACGGGTTTTGTCGCAGGTGTAACCACTTAACTCAATATTATTGGCCTCGTTACCATCTGCAGTTTGAAATGGGTTCACTCCTCCATAGGACTCCAAAGCATAAGTATACTCTAGGGTGTCCATTGGCTAAAAATAATAATGGAATTGTTATTTGGAACACTTTTAATTTAAATAATTTTATAAAGTTAAATGAAGACTTTTTTATTTCTTGCCGAAATCAGACAGACATTCTATTTACAGAATAAGATAAACTATTAAGAATACTATATTGTTGTTTTGTATAGTTTTGAAATTTTCTTTTTGAACTTCTGGAACCTTTATGGTAATTAGATCGACTCTGTTTAGGCTGTAACAGGAACAAGATAACAGATTATTAAGATAACTAGATAAATCTGGGGTGTCCATGTTGGTGATAGTCAGGATCCGGAAGAGAAGTGAGTATAAGGTTTGTTAACTAGCTGAAAATCAGACCAATATTAAGTGGTTTTGATTCCATGTAAGTCCCTTAGTTGCCCTGGCTATTAGGCTATTAATAAAAAGTTATTTCTAAGGAACAGTTGACCTCAGTTAGTAACAATGATTACACTCGTTCATCTACACTCATCACATTCATTCGCCCCTCGTATTTGCCCATATCTCTACGATCATCGTCTTAATAATGAATAATGAATAATAATACTGATAATAATCAATAACATTTAACTACACAGACTCCATTTGGCAAACTTCTCAATAATTTTCTCGTGTTGTAGAAGCTCAAAGTTAGACTTTATTCTGTTTGCTTTAGAATTTTGTATTGAAGGTTTTTCTACAGATATTTGTGAAAATTGTCTTCTATTTCTTCATAGCATATCATTCAAAATGTAAGAAGAATTTAGGGATGAATCATGCACCAATGAGTTCAAATAGTTTTTAAGTTTAAAATTACTTTTTGAAGTAGTTTAAAGTTTTATATGAATACTAGGAGATACCCCTGCACGCTTCACATGCTAACCCTGAAACTCGCTGCGCTCGTTACACCTTGGCATTCGGTCTCGACATGTGTAGATTAATTGTATAACATAAAATCACAATATTACATTTATTTACAGTATCTCACTACATTACTTGCGTTGCTAATAAATAGCTAGCAACTAATAAATACCCACTGGTATTTCTACCCCTTAGGAGTATTTTATCAAGATGAAAATACATTACTTGTCCTATTTAAGAGCTAAAGAAACAGTGTACAAAATGTCAGCTGTCTACCTACATGGGAAGTTGGAGTGAGCTTTGCCTTTTATATATAGAGATACCTAAACTACCTACATAAATGCTGTTGTATTTCTTAATTTAGTTCAATACAAAACCCCTTTTCCTTTATAAGGTTATTGTAAGCACTTGTCATATTTCACAATCTTTGCAATACTTAAATCATGTTGCTGTATTTAAACTCTCGAAAGTGTTCAATGCTTATTATTTATTAAAACTTTGTCAAACTACAAGAATTAATTGTCTTAAAAGGAAGTAGTCTCTCATGGATATACAAACTTAATCCAACATTTGCCTACTTCAATCTGCAACCTTAACACTTAAATTTGGCTTATATGTACTTAGAGATAAGTAATAACATAAAATTATAATGGCCAATTTATTTTAAATAGTACAACCAAGAATATTTAATTGTACCCTAAACTAAATTAATTGTTTTAAAATAGAATGATATTTTACCAAAGTTTTGAATGAAACAAACTAAAACAGAATTCAGAAAACAAAATATGAATTTTATACACCGTTTTTCCTTTGCCTGTTAAATATCTCCTTTGTAACTCAACATATGAAGAAGAATAATTTCTACTATAGGCATTCATCAAAAGAGAGATACTATTAAAATATATATAAACAAAAATCCTATATTTATTGCCAAACTACTGTGCATTGATTCTTTACATAACAACCCTAGCTAAACTTGAAATTGAATGTAGATCATTAAATATATTATTAACATAGACAGAGAGGGCAAAATGTTAAATTATACTTCATTATTATTTTTTGTTTGTTTCCAGAGTAAATACACAAATAAAATGAAGAAGGTTTTATTATCTCACCACTCCATTGACTTCAAGACTGCCAAACTTGACATAATCAGGCATTATGACCTTGTAAGTGGAACCTGCGGGGAACCGCACTGAATCTGATACACAAGGAATTCTCTCAATATCAGGAGTGGCCGAGTTCCAGCCGTCCCAGTTGTCAGGGTCAATCCACTTGGAAGGCCGCACTGGTTTAAAGATAACATCTGAAATTAATCAAATCTGAATTAGCTTACTTATTTAAAAATAAATGTACATATTACTTGATCAAAACTAGTAATAATAGTACATATTAGTAAATAGTAATGTACATATTACTTGTCTAATAATTAGAAAGTAGTGCTTTAAGATGTTTAAAGGTAGATTTTATTTAGTTCATCAACATTAAACTTTAAAACTAAATACTTTATTCAAGTAACTTTTATAAATATACACATACTATAAAACCAAACTCGACACCCAATAACTCAACAGTCTGGGCAGCTTGAAAGTAAACGGCTGATGAGGTGCAAATCTAGCTGGCTTTAGATCATGTGTATCTAGATTTATGACATTAATGAAGAAAATTCTTGGATTTGAAAATACTTCAGACAATGTTGTCATAGATTGTGGATGGATCTTGATGGAGCTGGTGAACCAGTAGGAGAAGATGAAATTGTTGCTGCCATGAAAGGCCAAAGAGGGGATAAGAAAGGAGATGACATGGAGTGCGGTAAACAAGAAAAGGGATCACATTGAGGGTGTCAAATACATTGAAGGAACATTGCGCTATTTGCAACAAGACTCCATGAAACAGCCAGGTGCCAAACTAAGAGGGAAATACAAACTTCAATTAAACAAAATTTTAAAGATATATCCTATTATCCAAAAACGATATATTCACTCATCACAAAATCTCTGGAATAACAGATTTTTATGACATTTGGAGGGAAATTAGCTTTTGTATAGCAGAGACCTTCTAAAAAAGAATTTCTTCAAATACCTCCTACCTCGTAAGGGTTAGTAACAGTTCCTCAACATTTCCTTTTTCAATAAAAGGAATAATTTTAGGATGCACTTGAAATGAATTATTTCAAGCTGCTGATAAAAAAACATAAACATGAATCAATTTAGTTTGGTTTGGTTAGTTTGGTCTTCATTGTGAAATATTTAAGGTCATTTCTACTACCTCTGACATGATTGTACTAATTTGCACCCCCTAAATTATACTCATAGGGTTTTATAGACCATAAAATTTTGTTATCCAGGAGAAAGGCAGCAGGCAGGAACTTATATTTATGTGATAGTTGAGAGAGAACCATGGAAGGAAAAGCAAGTGTAGAGATCCACCCTTTAGCAAAGAAAAGGCTGTTGGCTAGTGTTCTTACAAGTACAGTACGTTTTTGTCTAGCACAAATTGAGTATAGTATCTTTTATTTATGTCGAAAGTTAAAGTAGAAAACAAGAGACATTTCTGTAACTCCTGCTTACCCTGGCCTTCACAATTGGGAGACTTCTTCAGACCAGTAAATTGAATGAGGCCGTTCTTTGGAAGTACTAGCTCTGTATAAGTTGGTAGCACTAATTCTCTGAAGGAGTTTTTACCCTCCGGTAATTGCAGGACAATGGATTCAGATCTCTGCAAGACTATTCTGTCTGTGTCACAAGGTATTCGGCCGACGTTCCAGTTATAAGAGTTGTTGTAGTTGATATTTGTCTGCCATGTGCGCCCAGACCATCGCTTCTCACAGTTCACAAGAGAATCTGAAATTACTGTGCCATCATATACAATTAGTTAATTAAAATAATGCATAAAAGGGAAATACCAAAAATGCTAAGCTGTTAAATAAAGACAAATATATTCTTCATAGTACAACGTATAAAATCTATTTTACCAGATCATTCTGTAAAGGTAATTTTTAAGTATACATTTGTTCACACACATATGCAATTAATTATATACTGATATTCTACAAAATGTAACAAACACATTTTTTTAACATTCCCTAAACATAAAGCATTCAAGTTTTTATATCAATATTATCCCTAAACATTACATTTCTTTATGTAAATATAAAACATTCATCTTCACAATGAGCTAAAATAGAGTTGTACACAAATTTTCATTGGCAGTTAATGTGTTGTGACATTTACGTTCTTCGTTTATTGCTTAGTCCCAAAAGGTTCCCAAACTAGTGCTTGAGTTCTGAAAATTCTCAATCTGAGGAAGTCCATCCAATTATGGCCACTGGTTTGATTCTGTGACTTTTGACATCGCAAAAGTTCTTGGGCAATTGTCGCAACTCAAGTTTCAATGATTACTACCTTCTTGCAACTGAAGCACAACCTAACAACCTGAACCCATAAATAACAGTGGCATTGACCCACTCATCCACCCATACACATACAGTGGCATTGACCTACCTATACACATATGGTGGTATTGAACCATCTGCTCATCCATACACGTACAGTGGCACTGACCCATCAGCCCATCTATAACGTACACTGATATTGACTCACCTGCCCACCCATACACGTACAATGGCATTGACCCACCTGTTCACCTATACACATACAGTGGTATTGAACCATCTGCTCACCCATACACGTACAGTGGTATTGACTCACCTACCCACCCATACATGTACAGTGGCATTGACCCACTTGCCCACCCATACACATACAGTGGCATTGACCTACCTATACACATATGGTGGTATTGAACCATCTGCTCATCCATACACGTACAATGGCACTGACCCATCAGCCCATCTATAACGTACACTGGTATTGACTCACCTGCCTACCCATACATGTACAGTGGCATTGACCCACTTGCCCACCCATACATATATTGACCCATCCGCACAGATACAGAGGTACTGAATGTGAACATCATAGTTCCATTATGTAGACCTAAGCTGACAAATACAATTTGGGTTCGTATGTAAATGGTTAACTACTAATTTCATATCGGAGTATTATTTATCACAAATCTTGGGTTAAAGCAATATTTTATCATTATTTAATAATTTTACTATACATAAATTGAGATTAAAACATTTATATGGTATTATATACCATTTCAAATGGAGTACTTTACATGTTATGTACTACTATTTTTAAATCTGAATTATTATGTTGTAATAATGATAGCAAACTTTTTTTTTTATAAACAAACAAGCAAACAAATTTATATAATTATAAAATTGACCTACCTGCTTGCTAATGTACAGTGGTATAAACCCATCCACCCATCTATAGATATAACGTACACACTGTATATGCATGGGTAGAGGGGTAGGTGGGTCACTACTACTGTACATGTATGGTTGGGTGGGTGGATCAATTTTGTAAGTATATAATTAGAAATTTGCTGTAATTATTTATGTTGTATTTTGAAATTATTGTCTGGCCAGGCATTAATGTTATCCAGTTACATATACACTCCGAATAAAACTGGAAAGGGATTCTATGAAAGTGAAAGCGGAGAGGGTGTGAGGGGCTCGTAGACTTCTGGACGAATGGCATGCGAGCTTTGTTGACAGAAGCGGCCCGGTGTTGCCAATTCTACGGAAGTGACAATCTCACGTGTTGTCAGTCAGTGTCGTTGAGGTGTTGTAAGTGGTTAGTGATTTTAGTTCTCGTATGCGCTTTTTTCGTCAGTTATAAACAGTCTTTTTAAAGACTAAACTTTATATTGATTTGCGAATGAGAGTTTGGGGTATTTTAGAACATTATCGTAGTAACACCTGAAAACGGAGTGTGATGAAGAAGAGAGGCCGACCTCGTATACATACGAATAAAAGAAGTACACCATACCAGACTATCGGACGTGGCGTTCCGTTACGTTCACAAGCCCGAGAGCTTGTTTGTGCTGTAAGGGACTACTTCGTTCAGGAACGCAACAACAATGGGCCCTTACTATCAGTGCAAAAAGTTAATGACAGAACTTCTGCGGCGTTACGTATTGGGAAAAATACAGTTACAAAGATTCACAAAGAAAAGGAGCAAAAAATTGCAGCAGGTGAGTTGCTAACGTTACAAACACCGAACAAAAAACGAAAGATTTTGAAACGTGTAACAAGATTGGACACATTTCAAATTGACGCAATACGTCGTCACGTATACAGTTATTTTGGTAGAAGAGAACATCCAACCCTAAACAAACTCAGTATTTCGTTACGAGAGTCTGCATTATTTATGGGCAATAAATCTTCATTAGCGACTGTTTTGAAGCAAGTTGGATTTTCATTCAAAAAATTTAATGGTCGTAAGGTGTTGTTGGAGCGACAAGACCTTGTTGCTTGGCGCTGCAAATTTCTTAGAGAGATAAGGAATGAGAATTTTGACGATATAATTTGGTTGGATGAAACCTGGGTGAATACTGGGTCATACAAGGCGGTAGGGTTGGACGGATGACTCGAAAGATGGAACGCTGGCAGCGCCGCTAGGTCGAGGAGGCAGAATAATAATTTTGCATGCTGGCAGCTCTAGAGGATTTTTGCAAAATTGCCTTCTACTGTTTCCTTCTAAAAAAACAAATGACTTTCATGAAGAAATGAACCACGAAACATTCTATAAGTGGTTTAGTGAGAAGTTAGTAAATAATTTGACAAAACCATCTATAATAGTAATGGATAATGCTCCATATCACTCTAAAATACTGGACAAAGCTCCGACAATGTCTTCGACGAAGAATGATATGATGGTTTGGTTAAAGAACCACAATATTCAGTTTGAAGAAGATTTCAAGAAAGTAGAACTTTTTCATCTGATTTCACTTCATAAACCAAATCCACCCCTTTATATAGTCGATGACATTGCTAAAGATAAAGGCCATAAAATAGTAAGATTACCCCCTTACCACTGCCATTTTAACACAATAGAACTGATCTGGGCACAAATAAAAGGATATGTTGCTGAACACAATAAGAAATTTACAATTTCAGAAATAACAAATCTTACAAAAGAAGCAATAGAAAAAGTGACACCAAATGACTGGGGGAAAGCTGTCGAACACACACGAAAAGTGATTCAAGGAGTGATGAGGGCATCATGGAAGATGCTGTGGAGAGCCTGATCATCAATCTTGGAGCTGAAGACTCAGATGACGAGGACTGCGGGGACATCGACAGATTGGAGCTACACCACGACATCGAAGACGGAAGTTTAATGTTTGAAGAGGAAGAAGAAAGTTCAGAAAACAGTGATGATGACTTGGGTGGTATACACCCATTAACCCCTTGTGCTGAAGAAAGAGAATTACAGTTTTCAGAATTTTGAAATGTATTTGTTTGTTCAAATAATTCTATTAACAAAATTCAACCTTGGTAAGTGAATATCTTTATTTTAATTTATATATCTGTACTTAAATTTAAAAGTAGCAATAAAAAAATTCCGGTGCAAAAGGGATGATTTACTAACTATTTATTATTGTTCAAGAAGGTGATAAAAAAACTATTAAATAAAATATAGCTCAAATTACAAAGGTACAAAAGCGGTTTATTAAAAAAATCATCCTATCAATTACAATTCAAAGTAAAAGAAAAATTCGAATTCGACAAGTTACAATATTTATTTTTTTTATATCCCAAATATATATATTCTCAATTAGTTATTCGAATGGAGTTTAATTTGCTTAAATATCTTCTTTAATTTCAGTTAATTTAATACACTAGCCTCTTCTATGGCTTTAATGGATATTTAATCAAAATTGCTTGACTTTTTTACTGTTCACAATATTCCTTATTTCACTATGAATATTAAAAAAAATCTTCTTACAAGCTTAATACATCCTCTCCTTTGATTGTCATTAGTCAATGAGAAATGGGTTTTTATTTTTAAATGTGTTAAAACTGTATAAAAATCTCTGAGCCAATTGTTAAACTGCTGTTTTTATTCTATTTGTGATTTCCACTATACAGGAATAACTTAACGATTTACTTAAATGTACAATTATATGGATTCATTTACATATAATAATAAAATCTTGTTATTTATCTGTAGTGTTTCCATTTTTTTTTTTTTATATATTTTTTATATTAAATATAATTGACCGCTATTACTTCAAATGTATAATTTTATTATAAATCATTTATTTGTATCCTAATTAAATGTTTAAAAACACTAATCATATTATTTAGGCTTGTTTGACAGTTAAATCTCCATGGATACGACAGTGGAATGGGTTCTAGGAATAACCTCTAGGTATTGTCACACCGGTACTCATATAACTATACGGGGAGTGTGGTAGGACCAGTTGTTGTTCTAGTGAGAAGCACCAAGTGGCAGCGTTCAATCTGGCAACTCCGTTCCCCCGCCGCACCACAACCCCAATCCCTTTCCAGTTTTATTCGAACTGTAGGTAGGTATGTGGGTCAATGCCACTGCACATGTATGAGTGGGCAGATGGCTATTAGCTCTTTTATACTCTGTTTCATCCTAAAAACTTATTTTTTTAACAACACAGACAAAAAATAAATGTAAAAACTAATAAGCTAAAAAATTGTTTTTAACAAATCTATAAATAAATTTGCCATCCCATTTCAAAAAATGAAATATCTCTGAATTTGATACTGTGGGTTTTTATTGCTCGTTGAAACTGCAGTTAAAAAAAATTGAATAAACTGTTTACCTAGAATTCATTTAAAAAGAATTTCACAATTTAATTAAATGATATTAAATTCAATAATGTCGTGAACAAATACAAGTTTACAGCATTAAATTATTAGTTTGTTCATAAAATACAAGTACAATGGTACTAACCCACCCACCCACCCATACACGTACAATGGTACCTATACAGTTTTGAACCAGATTGTCAAGGATACATATATTTATTTTACTATAGATAATTATTTTTAAATATACATTGCTTACCTAGCAATAATACTCCCACTAAGTTTATAGGATCCATGACAGCCGCAGACTAGGACTTTTATCAACATATGGTTTCTGTTGTATCAGTGAAATTTAAAACCTCCTGAACATATGGCAGATTATCAACACTCAGAAAACATTTTCTAGTCAATTCATATCGAACAATTCAAGTTAATTATTTGACAAAGAGGATGTCTTAAACATACTTGGATTTTAAAAACAATGCTAGTATTCAAGTTCTGCATTTTAAAAAGGATCTTGTTTGCTAATTAGTCTAAAAGAATACTTATAATTTTTAAAGTTATCTAATATTTTAAACTAGTTTTTAAATAAGTTTTTTTAATAATATTTTACTTAAAATATTACAAGTATATTTAACGTTAATAGATGCTGTGATGAAAAATGTCTAGATTATGTAAATATCATAGAACGTTAAGAATCACTACGGGTAAAAAACTTGGAGCTGATTACAGCTTTAATTAAAAATTTTTTGGGACCTATTGATCAGTAATAGCGTGTAAATAACATAATGTGTTAATAATTATTATAGGTGTTATAAAGGTATTGTATTATAATAAATATAACAGGTGTTAATCTACCAGAAATACTACAACACTAACCTAAAATGTTTCACTTTACATTTTATTTTACGTAAAATTATATTTAAAAATTCTTAGCAGTACAATAAGAAAATATATGCATTTCTATATTTTTATATATATTTACGTAAATTATTTTTTTTGCATAGTGTCTAGTTGGGTCTAAATCATACTTCCGAAACCTTCTGGATAGTTGTGGCTCCTTATTAAAAGATACCCCTCAACTGACTGGTCAGTCTAAAGAGTGTCAGTGTGAGTCTTCAGTCTTGAGTGATGAAGTGATAAGTGCATAATAGTGACAGTTCATGAAGAATGGCAAATATTAAACAAACATAAACTGTGGGAGTTACATGACATTAACTACCGGTACTGTAAAAAAGAGCGGCTTGATTTCACGTGATAAAATAGTGTTTAGCAATTTATATTTATAAATATCTTGTATTTTGTAATTTACTTAATTAATAAGTGTAAATAAAAATAACAGTTCATAGCCACAGAGTAGGTTCGCCTTGTTATTTAGGACCTGCCCAAACATGTACTATGGTACCCACTCATACACTACTGTAATATTGACCCACCCACCCACCCATACACGTACTTTGTTATTCACCCTCTCACCAGCTTATACATGAATAATGAGATTATTCCAAAAAATTACACATCATGATTATACGACAAATTGTTGAATATTCACTAACTGCTATTACAAGTTGTCTGGTTAGCAGAAACAAGGTAAAAATAAAGCCCCCCATACACGATCTCTTCCGTCGTAACGAGCCACTCTCGTCAAGAAACCACAAAGAAAAATCTTGGCCTGAAGTTTCATCAACCTCGATCAAGCCGTCACCAAGTTGAT
Source organism: Stictocephala bisonia (assembly GCA_035578905.1). Lineage (NCBI taxonomy): Eukaryota > Metazoa > Arthropoda > Insecta > Hemiptera > Membracidae > Stictocephala > Stictocephala bisonia. The sequence continues at coordinate 39,110 of JAQJVL010001077.1, read as the reverse complement.
GGGCGAATCACTTGCTGCCTATTCACTTGCGTTTATTTTTTATTATTGTGATTGTTTGAGCGATTGTGTCATGATATGTAAAAGGAATGTTTCTACTTATAGGTAGAAGAAGGTGTTTCGTAGCGAGGAGGAAAACAAATGAAAATTTTGGTAAACAACAGGCTAATGAATGTCATATATTCACATATAAGTCTAGTAAATTAATTTAAACACAACGACCCAAATGACTTATTTATGATAATTATTTGAAAATATCAATTAAGGATATTAATTTACTCTTTAAAAAATATCACTATTAATTGAAAAACAACTAACATTAGAACTGCGATTACTGCCAAAGAGAGGCTTGCCGTAACTATTGAAAATTATCAGCTGCAATAACAGCTCAAACATTAGGGGAAATAATTCTAGAAGCTCTTATCACTTCCCGTCTCTGAAATACAAGGCTGCAGCAGCCACCCCACCAAATATTTCCAACATGTTGGAAAGCTAAGCGCCCAGACATTTTGAAATTTCTTCTATGAACAATGGCATCTTAAACTTTGAAAAATCCGACCTTCTACCAGTGACTAGAGGTGTGCCCCAAGGCTCTGTCCTGGGTCCAGTGCTGTACACCCTCTTAACAAATTACTTACCCAAATACCTAGAAGGACGCTGCAAAGTTGTGATGTATGCCGATGATACAGATCTTACTATTGCTGATAAAAACAAAGATCATCTGGATGCTCATTCATCTTTAACTTTCAGACTTACAAAGCATTACTGCACTATAAATGACCTAGTTCTAAATGAAAGTAAGACATAGCAGCAAATTTTCACACCCACTCACAAGCATTTTGAAGGCCTCCCAGAAATAGCCACAGCTAACACTACAAAATATTTAGGAATTATCCTGGATAACAGTTTAATCTGGAAGCACAACATAGATAAACTCTGCAAGAAACTTAGTTCTTCTGTAACGGTATATGTTGTCCGAAGATTAAAACAAATTAGTAATATAGATGCTGTCAAAACAGTCTATCACTCACTATTTGAGTCACACCTTGGGGAGGAACGACTTCAACAAACATGCAGAAAATACTAATTATCCAAAAGAGAGCCATCAGAGCACATACAGGACTTGGGCCACGAGATAGTTGGAGGGAAGCATTTAGAGAGCTTAAAATATCAACCGTGATAGCTCTCTATATCCTTGAAACAATAAATTCAATTCAATTCATTAATTATTTATTCATTTGTATACAAACATATGTACCAAATAGCGTCATTGCTTAGGGAATACATCCCACATAATATATATAATGTCACAGTGATATAAAAATATAATGTTTGGTTTTGTTGCAAGCATTGTACTACAGCTCACAAACTAACAATGTTCATATAGTGACCCATGGTTAAGAAACTCATCCACTGAATACAGACTGAGACTTATTAAATATTTTTCTTAATTTAGACTTAAATATACTAAAATCAATTTCCTTTTGTAAATTGCTTTGTAAAGATTAAAAAAATATTTTTACCTATATAATTTGGTTTTTTTCGTATAGCTCCGAATGATGATGTTCTGTAATTACTGTGTTTTTTTCTTTGTAGTATTATATAGGTGTGAATTATTACTTACATTAGAATTACCCTTAAAAGCTAAGATTGTTTCATGAATATATATATATATATATATATATATATATATATATATATATATATATATATATATACATACTGTATATGGTAAGAAGTTCTAGATTTTTAAATGTTCTTTGACAGAGTCATCCTTTTTCAAATTTAACATTTCACTTATTCCTTTCTTTTGTAATTTAAGAAGTTTATCCATATTTGTTTTGGTTGTTGCACCATACAGATTTATGCCAAAATAAATGTGGCATAGATATCAATAAATCAATCGTCTTTATTGTGATTTCTTGGAGAAATACAATTGAGTTATATTACTAGAAGTTACATACAAATTATATGCAGTCAAAATCAGTCAGAATGAGTAAAAGTTTAAAAAAAATTAAGAATAATACAACTTGTAGTTTCACATTTTTACATCGAATAGTGCAGACTAATACTAGGAGATGCAAATAGTGCAAACTAATAATAACATCAGAACAGATCTGACTAAAGGTTGCACTGGATTTCACCACTCCAGTTACATCTATATGTTAGTTGGGCAACTGTTGCTCAATATAGCAGACAGTCCTCTGCCATGACTGTCTGCAGCTACGATGATTCTGTGGTCAAATTTGTTGCTACTGTGCAGTTGTCTTTTGGTTTTCCTTGTGGTAGCATTTGGGATTTTAGACATTTTACATGGATTAGATGGCACTCTACTGTGGCTTTGTTTCATGGTGCATGCTTAATGGATGCACCATGAGTTTCAAGAGAACATTGCTGGTTGTATACTGACCGTTGACTACGGTAAATGCCAAGAATGCACGTTTTTTAATACACCTAATGGGACTTACTGCAGGTACAGCTATGGATGATATTGAAATATGCTCTGTAACATGTAAGATGATGCACTCAGCAACTATAATGGCATAGATACCGCAATCATAAAGATTGTCTTGAATAGGCCCTTTAATAAAAGCAATATTAAGGCTCGTTGGTACAGAGAAAAATTCTAAAACTTTGTGCAACAATCTCAGCCGAAGGGAAGTTAGACTTACTCTTCATTGAGTCGTAATAGTAACATTTATTCTCTATTTCTCTAAGTCAGCAGACTCCAGTGTGTCCCACCTTCCTTAAAAAGTTCAGTACTATCATTAATTGGAAATATAATGTAATTACTATTTTCTTTGATTATGAGGATTAAGATAATCTTTGTAATCATCCATTGTCTTAATTATATGTGTCATACAAGGTGTTACCAAGTGTATTTTGCTTTGGGGACTTATTATTTTAGCCGTCAATAAATCAAAATAGCTTATTATAAACTCATCTGCTAAGAAAGCAGGTGTCATGATCCCTAGCTTATTTTCTGCTAGAGTAAGAAGCATCCTTTTAATTCTTTTTACCTAGAAGAATTATAATTATAAAGAATTATATAAGAAGCATTTTACCTCTTAATTCTTTAATATTTTTTTTTTATTCATATTTTTTGCCTCCAGAATTGTTTTAGTAACTAATTTAACTAGGGTTACTTACCCAATACCGTCAACGATTCTAGTGATGCTTAGTAATTGTTGATTACTATAGTTTCGACCTCATTGGGTCATTATCAAATCATACAAGACGTCAGTTTCACAATCTCACTTCTGACTTGAAGTTTGTCAATTGCATGTAGTTTAAATGTAATAATAAAACTGTTGACTTGTAACACATATTCACACATTCACATTAACATAGTAAGTGTTAATGTGAATATGTGAATATGTGTTACAAGTCAACAGTTTTATTATTACATTTAAACTACATGCAATTGACAAACTTCAAGTCAGAAGTGAGGTTGTGAAACTGACGTCTTGTATGATTTGATAATGACCCAATGAGGTCGAAACTATAGTAATCAACAATTACTAAGCATCACTAGAATCGTTGACGGTATTGGGTAAGTAACCCTAGTTAAATTAGTTTAATATTTTCTTGAAGTTTTTGTGTTGTAAAAACTTCATTCTCAGTATTTGTCTTCTCTTTACAAATTGTACAAAGTGTACCTGAGGGTATTTTTTTATCAGAATTGTCACAATCCATTGAAAACTTAAACAATAATGTTATTTACATAGGCGATATTAATATTAATATAGCTGTTAACAGCCTAATTTCTAATCGCTATCTTAGTCTATTGAATAACAATGGTTTCCAGTCATTTGTAAATACTCCTACTAGAATTGCTGTATCATCAAAGAGTTGCATTGATCACATTTTTATAAGAAGTAAAGAACTCAATTGTTTTCATTCAAATGTTTTTGACAATAGTATAACCGATCACTGTATTTTAGGTCTGAAATATATTAAAAAATCTAATAATCAATCCATTGAACATTCAGGCTTTTGTATAAATGCTCCAGTTCAAAAAAATGTAGATTTTAATCTAGTTAAAGAGAATTTACAGAATGTAAACTGGAATGATGTATACTTAGAAAACAATGTAAATATATCCTTTGACAAGTTTTATGTAATTTTGAATAATGTTGTAAGTCTAAGTAAGAAAAGTCAAATAAGTAATAATAAGTTTCTGAAAGCCAAATCATTGAGCCCGTGGATAACGCTAAACATTTTAAATAAATTTAACAAACGTAAAAAACTGTATAAAATTTTTAAAAGAAGGCCCTACGACTCGTCATTTAAGAACTATTTTCAAAAATTTTGTTCTGACCTAAATGGTCATATTTTTAAAACTAAAAACTTATATTATTCTAAAAAATTAGATAACTGTAAAGGTGATTCGTCACAGCAGTGGAAAATAATCAATAATTTGACTGGAGGCGCCGCAAACAAAACCGTAGACCGGATTGAATTGGACAATGGGTCAGTTGTCACAAACCCAAGCGATATCGCTGAGGAGATAAACAACTACCTTATCTCGGTTCAGTCGGACAGGCCTCATACTGTTGCATCAGTCACTCTCCCGCCATTGCACCGCTACCCGCAATCCTTCTTTGTGGCACCTACTACTGAGGATGAAATTAAAATGATTATTAAAGGTTTGAAAAATAAAAAATCTAGTGGTTTTGATAATATAAGTGTACAATTATTAAAATTTATTGTTGATGAAATTGCACCTGTATTAGTTTATTTGGTAAATAGCAGCTTCACTAGTGGAATTTTTCCCGAAGTTTTGAAATTAAGCTCTGTTGTTCCAATATTGAAAAATAACAACTCTAGTAAATTAGATAATCTAAGACCAATTAGTGTGCTCTCAATTTTTTCAAAATTATTAGAAAAAATCATGTTATTGCGACTTCAGAAATACTTAAAAAAATTAAAATTTTTTAGTAATCACCAGTATGGTTTTATTAAAGGTAAATCAACAGAGGATGCGCTTTTGAGTGTTACGGAGGAAATTTACCAAAGTCTCAACTCTGGGCTTAAAGCTTGTGGGCTCTTTGTTGATTTCAAGAAAGCTTTTGATCTTGTTGATCATGAAATTCTTATTAACAAATTAGAATCCATCGGAATAAGAGGAATCGCTCTAAATTGGTTTTCTAGTTTTCTAGTGGGTAGAAAACAACAAGTAAAGATTGGTAACAATTACAGCTCAACTAAATTGGTCGAGAGTGGTGTGCCTCAAGGATCTGTAAGCTCAGCTGTATTGTTCCTCATATTTTTAAACGATCTTTTAAAATTGAATTTTCATGGAAAAATTAGTGCATTTGCCGATGACATTGCTCTCTTTTATTCCAATAAGAACGTAAATATCCTTGGTGAACATATAAACCAAGATCTGTTACTTTTACGAGAGTGGTGTTTAGCGAATAAAATGTTAGTAAATGTAAACAAAACAAAATATATTAATTTCGATTTTAATAGCTTCGATATACCTTCTCCTATTAAATTTCATTCTGAAGCCTGTGATTTAAGAAGATGTAACTGTCAGACCTTGTGCAAAGTAAACAGTTTTAAATATTTAGGCATTACTCTTGATGAAAAATTTACTTTCGAACCTCATATTACTATATTGCATAACAATTTAAGGGCATCCATTAGGAAGTTTTATTTCTTAAGAAATATTTGCAGCTCGGAATTATTAAGATCCCTTTATTTTGCTTTAATTCACTCAAAATTGCAATATGGACTGGTGTGCTGGGGTGGCACCTTTAAATATTTAATAGACAAATTAAGAATAACTCAAAACTATTTTTTGCGTATAATATTAAAAAAACGAAGAAGAGATAGTTCATTTCCTCTTTTTCAGCAATTAAATATCTTACCAGTCCAACATCTTTTCATTTTTAAAGTTTTAAGATTATTTTTTACTAGAAGTGGAAATTTGGGAAACAATTTATTACATTACAATACTCGATATGTTGCTAATCAAAATTTCCGGTTACCAAAGGTTAAAAAAGCAATTTTTCGTCACTCTTTTAGCTATTTGGGACCAAAATGTTTTAATCAACTGCCTATAAAAATAAAAAATATTTCAAACTTGAAATCATTTAGTAAAAACACAATTATTTGGCTTCTACTGAAAGATGAGATACACTTTGTTAATACAGTAGTCTAGTTGTTTATATAACAAGAAGTTTTTTTAGTATTTTTAAATTTTATAATAAATTTTATCATTAATTAAGTTTATTTTTAAGATACCGCAGTGGCGACTTTTATTTTTGTTTTCTTGTATTGCTAGACTCTAGAATGATTAGTTTCTAAGCTATTAATTTTATGTTTATTCCTTTACTGGTCACACTACTAGTAATAGTGACCAGTTTAAATTTCCAATTATTATAATGTTACTTAAAACTGTCTTTATAAAATGGAAATAAATTATTATTATTATTATTATATTATTATTAATTTTATCAACCTTACATTGTAGATTTTTATTTTGAATCTTTTGTTTGATTTTTGCAGTGCTATCTTTATCTTTATTTAATGGAGATTTATAATTGCTATGCACTTCTTTTGAGCAGATGTAAGACCTTGTTTTATGATTTGGACTAGTAGTGTTTGTTACGAGAACCATGCTTCAAAAGCTTAAATATAAAATCAGATGACTATTTATAACCTATTAGTATAAATATAAGTTTTTTTTTTATTTTTAGTTATTAACTTGTCAATAGTACACAGTTAAATATATTTTAACTTATTTTATTTTAAGTAAAATTATTGGCACAGTGTTGTTATTATTGCTGGGTAAGTGGTAAGCCAAATCAACTTGCAACAATGAGCAAAGTGACAGGTGCATAACAATGAGTTACATAGTTCACCAACTGAGCCTATTGCTGTTTCTCTGCCTGTTCAAACAGCCAAACAAACAGGTTTCTGTTTAGTGCTAGTAGGCTGCTCAGTAAAGCAGTGCACCTCTGTGATGGCTTTTAGTTGTATTATTTCAGTTCTTAGCTTAAGTAATATTCACTGTTTTTACTTTACAGTTCAAGTTAATGCAAATCTGTGGTTTTTATACAAAACTTTAATGTTTCATTATATTACAAAACATGTGTTTTCATTGTATGCAAGTGAGTACCATTATTCAGTAGCTATATTATAATTAACTGTTCACTTGATTGTTATGAATATATGTTTCAATCATTAATTAAACCTTATACTTCAATCACAAAAACAATATTCATCCCAAAGCTGATTTGTCCTTCCCCTAAATCACACTTAACCAGGATAACATTTAGACACTGTTTATTTCACTTGGCCCTACTTTTGCACTCCAATAGTGTAATTCTATCTGTAAAGACTGCACAAACCAAAACTGGAGACCTCCATTCTTACAACACTAGAAATGGTCATAACTTTACACTGGCAACACATCACCTCAGTTTCTACGAAAAAAATCTTCTTACAAGGGCACAGCATACTTCAACAAGCTCCCAGACTTCCTGAAGAAAATATCACCAAAATACCTCAAAAAACCTCTGACCAAGTGGCTTCTTCAACACCTCTACACCTCTCAAGAGTTCCTGGACTGGAGAGTGCATTCATCATAATAAAAAGTCATAGCTACATTAATTTTGACGAGCATTTCTAAAAAATATGTTTATAAATAAAGATCTATTGTCTATTTCTCAGCGTATACTCGAATATCGAGCCACGATCGTCACCATACATACACAGTCACCCCTGACAGTCATCGTGCTGTAAGCGATCATGTATGACTCTTTATCAGTTTGGTCTTTAACAATAAGCCACAGATGTGCAGCTTGCCTTAATGATTATGCCTCGTGGTTTATATATTACTCTACCTAAACTAACGCTCTAACTATGGTATTGACCCAACCTCCTCACCCAAACAGTAGTATTTATCCCCCCTCCCAAACATGTGATGTGGTATTGACATTTTTGGACTGTAACAATACAAAACATTATTTACACAAGTATAACAGAATGTGTGACATAAATATTTAAAATTTTGTTTTTAATTGCCTAAATGTAATGTATACAGTAATTAGTTAATATTTTTAGATATTAAGTATGAAATTTCATTATAACTGATTGTTTAACAACATTACTCATTGAATTAGTCACTCTAGTTAGATTAAATGGATTTTGTTTATTATTAAATCTGGATAGATTGGATGTGGATGAGTTAATTTGAATTTTAATTACTTTTGAAATTACTATCTTTATTTATTAGCATTTGATTATAAGGTTGGTAGTTCTAAAATTATTTATTTTTAATTTTAGTGAAAAAGTTATAACTTAGATTCTGTTTTATAAGAATGTGTAATGGAATTTTGGAGTTATCTTTTTTCCAAATGAACAAAAAAATCAAATTTGTGTATAGAATCAGTCTACAAGAACTGGACTCAAGTCCCTGGGCAGGGTGCAGCAAAATTACAATCAATAATAACCTTGAGGAAAATAGAAAAATATGAATTTATTCATCACAAAGTTGAATTTTGTTTTGCACATTGTGTTTTTATTCAGACAATTGTTGTCACCTGTTTTATCAACATGCTTATCAGAGGTAAAGATGCATACAGGGTGGCCAGTAATGTTTTACATTCATAGACCGGCCATAGGCCGACCTAGTGAGTAATTCGGCTTCATTTAAGCTCGCTTCTGTGGAACAGTTATTTTATTGCCCCTCTACATCTTTGCTTAGCACAATTGAATGAGCATTTGCCTTCCCAAGCAGGTGTTTGGATACTGAATTGATTTCCTAGTAACATCAGACAAGGGCCCGATGCAAAAAGGTTCATGACCCTACTGAAACACTTTCTGCTGCAACACGTTTTACTTTGTGATGAGTACATGAACCATGTCAATTAAAATACCCAATTTTTTTAAAAAAAACTTCACACACCAATTGACATGGGTCTGCAGGCCTATGAGTCAACTTTATTGGGATACAAACCTTGGACCTTGCCCTCTGCAGTCCGAAGCCTTATCCACCAAGCCACCATTGCCGGGAAGTCGTGCACCGCGCCATTTTTTAAATTATTGTAGTAATGTTTTTATTGTCACCTTTTTTTGTAACAAACAATTATTTATGCAAAAGTTAATTTTTATAAATTAGAATTTAAGTTCTTGACACATGATATACTGTATATATAAATACTAATGACAATAAATAAATATTATTATTTATAAGCTAAATGAAAACCAGGTGGCATCAGAATCTATCCACAAGAATAACGGTTTTGTACAAATGTTATAGTTTATTTATTGAATATCCCGACTTGACAGATCACTCTCCAGCAAATGCTGGAACTACGAGGATTGTGAGAATGCTATGTCCAACGGTATGACAATGACGTGCAACGATAGCAACACCTTTATGTCTTGCATTGCTGACATGTTTCAGCTCTTTAAATGCACCTGTTTTATAACCAACTTGTTTGATTTTGTGAATGTGAGAGCGAGTAAACATATTATGGTTGTAGACTATCTTGTTGTTTACATTGTCTTTCATTTATATATTGTTCTTTTGCATTATTGTTTGAACCAATTAAAAATGCCTCCTCAAACGGATTACTACCTCAACTAGTAATCGCTGCACTGTCTGTTGAATGTCAACCGCAGTACTCTTAGCACCTCCGCTCGTCAAAGCTAAAATAAAGTGCCACTAAGTGTGGTAATGTCAAGTCGGGGCATTTATCAAATGAAGTATAGCACAGACATTTAAATGTTATGATTGTTTTGTTTTAATCCTAAGACAACTATTCTTTTTTAAGCAAAGCATTGTTAATTTTTAGTTCAACAGCTGATTTAGTTCAATAGCTTTCATGAGTATTGCACCTCAAAACATTGTTGTTTTGTACTGATTGTTAGTTGATGTAGTTTACCTGTGCCTCATTTTCATAAAAATAGCGGCTCATTAGCACCACCCTTTAATTTGTAAACAAAAAATGTTGCAAAGTCACAGAGGAGGATTAAATAATCAAGTAATTAAACATTTGATAATTTAATCCTGTTATTTTCCACAATACTATTAGTTAACCTGCCTTAGAACCCCTTCCTATGTCCCTACAACACTATATTTCCATTTTCTATTGGATTTTTAACCAATTTGTTTTTTTAAAGTTAAAGTTAAGATTGTCTTGTTTTACCAGGCGAAGTTAGGGCTAAGGAGCCCTCTCTAACCCTTAACCTGGGGACCAACGGCTTTACGTGACTTCCGAACCACGGGAGCGGCAGGGCAAAATATATTAGTGGTCACATTGGGGATCGAACCCGGACCGGCAGCGTTAAATAATGATATAGGGTAAAATAAATAACCTCTTTGTTTCACCACCAATCCTTTTTCTGTTTTCCATGACCGATTTTGAAGTTTTCACTTGCTCTTCAGGTGGGACAAAAACTTCACTTATATACTAAACCAACATTAAATTTACTAATCTAAAACACAATGATTGACAGTTATTTGTTAGCATTGGATTGGTCATGATTGGTAGGTGGTAGATAATGTATTAATATCGTCAAATGCTTCAGGGAAGAAGCAAAATACATATGACCGTGGGTTTTCTAGATAATGATTTAACTAGTTAAACCAACATGCTCAAAAACTCTTAAAGTTACAGTTTATCTACAGCTAAATTTATTTATTTATAGCAAATAACCTAAAAATCACATAGACAATATAATTGTCTAAGTTTTGTGTGTAAAATTTGATGTTTTATCATTAATAGTTAAGATGATGATAAACTATTAATGATAAGTTTTTCACTTCAAGTAGCTGTGTTCACCATAAGAATTTTCATGAAAAAAAAATTAATCACAAATGCACGATATAAATAAGATACCTTACAACAATATTTGCCATGAATGGTTAAGATAAACACGTAACGGAAGCTCTAGACAGACTAGTAAAAATATATTCATGTTGAGACATGTCTGTAGGAATTGTAGATATTACAAACGTCGCCACCGTCCATTTCTGGCTAATCATGACCGATTAAAGTGATGTTTCATCAATAAATGGCCAGATAAAAAGAATTCACTGTTTCAGAAAAAGGAACCAGTTAAAGCAATGACAGGTTGAAAGGTGGCTGTAAGAGGTAGTCTGCTGCATTGATGTCTAGAAACTCAAAACGGTCAATTTGATTTTTTTCAAAACACACTTCTAAGAAAATATCATATCTAGATAACAAAATAATATCCATTACTAATCTAATCTTGAATTTAAGGAAACACTAAACAAATATTTGTGAGTAAAGTGCAAAGTAAAACATATTATTATACTTCATATCTCTAAGGGCAGTTGAGACAACATGTAAGCTGATTTTCGTTCTTTATAGATGAAGATTTCACATATCACCACCAAACATAGATATACGTTTTAAACGACCGAAAGGTTTACCTCAGTACAAAATATTGTTAAACAGCTTGTAATAGATTATAAAAGGAAAAGCAAAAAGCCTACAAGTAAACAATCTGGATTTATTTAATAAATATCAGCAAGACAAATAAATAAAACAAATTACAACACAACAAAGGGATCACTACAAATCTGCAAACAAATATATATTACTATAAACTAACTAACTTACGCTATAAATAAATTACAATGCAAGAGGCAAGATAAATTAAACAATGATTTTGGTATAGGTGACTAAATATTGGGTGCTTTAGCAGCCTGAAATGGTAACAAATAAGATGATACTACTGTTCTAAAACTACAAACTTAAAACTTAACTAATTTTATGGCACTTAGTAATTAATAACAATGACATTTCAGACAATGCTTCTACCTAAATTACTTTATTTGTACTATTTGTACATTAAAAAATGTACTCTCTACTTTTTCAATATCCTTAGAATATATACAAATACATAGCTTCAATCTTCAAAATAGAGTTTGATTTTTATGCTCTCAAGTCTTAATTGAACACACTTATTGGCTGGATTGGATGTATATTTTTGAGAGAATATGCTTAACACGAAGATCAACAAATTGTACAGTTGTATACATATAAGCAATGTAAACAAATGAACTTTTTTGCACTTTTTATCATTTATGATCTAACTGGAATTTTGTTCTATAACAACTTCTAGAATCGTTTTAGAATTTTACTATAAAAAAATTAAATTACGTAATACATTATTTAATGTACTCTGTTTTTTTTTTCAAGCTTTTGATAGTATATATACAAAAAACTAAAAAGCACATAAAAAATATATATAAAAAGATAAGAGAGTGAATAATGTACTGCATGAATACATTAACCAACTATTTCAAAGCGCAAACAAAGCTTAGCTTCAAAACATGCTTGCAATTTAAATGTATTTTTTAAAAATACATTAAAATTGTATAAAAAAAATTATATTAGAAGATAATTAAAATGCTATGTAAAATAAATTAACACTATGTCAAGACGTAACTTTGATTTTAGATGTTAGACACCGTACTTAGCTACCTATAAACACCAAAATAAAAAAGGTATTTTGGAATGTTCATGAGAAGGTTTTGTATAGTTTATATTTTAACAGGAAGACTAAACAGGAAGATGCCACCTCAACATACGCAAGGAAGGAAGAATCTGGCAGTGACAAAATAACCTGAATGGGTCTAACTAAATTTTAAAATATTAAAGTTATTTTAAAATACTTTCTAAGGAAACAACCTTACTAAGAACTCAAAAGTCTTAGTAAATGATAAATTACACACTAATGAATATATCTAATACACATGAAATGAAAAATTAGCTGCAACATTTTAAAACGTTATCTTATTTAAGCTACACAAACTGTTACCAAGAGTACAGTACAGATACTGTAAACGAAACTATATAATTACAACAATGGGTTTGTAAATACATACAAAGTTTTTACATACAAGATAAATTTGAAAGACACATTAACACTAAGATAAGACTTAATTTAACAAAATACTAAATACATAGTATCGCCTAACTGAAGAGTGGGGGAGGAAACTATCCATACTCAGAACTCACTGTAAGACTGAATTCACCTTCTTCAATGAAAGTGTCATGGTACCATTGCCTGGTGTCCAACAGAACTGAAACATGATAAAAATTAGAAAACACAACAGCAAAGAGTAAAAGGTTTTTGATACAGAGAGAAAAATGTAATAAATGTGTCATTAAAACGTTGACAAAAATATTGATTCATCCAAATAATTACTTGTAAATGTGTAGTATGTAAAGATTCTAATTAAAATGACAACAAAGCTACTATCTGATTCATACAAAAAAACCTGGAAATTTTTATCTTAATAATGGAAGCTAATAAGATTTTTATTTTCTAAAATTATCTTAAGTAACACTTTGTTACATAAGCATTATGAGTACTCTTCTATGGTTTAGGTTGCCACAGTATAACCGTCTAAACTTTTTTTCTTAAAAGGTTGAAATCAAAAAAATTATAGAGAACATTCCAGTCAGGTGTTAAAGTACAGTATAAATTTGATCATTAACGGGTTTTTTAGTAATGAAAGTGTAAAGATGATGCACAGTGAAAACTAGTTAAAATTCAGGTAATTTTGTTCTCCCAACTAGGATAAAAATAATTTAAACTGATGATAAAATTTCATGCATATTTTCATACGTACAGTCAAACCAGGAAAAAATGTTGATTGGATTTTTCTAAGCCTTTTAGTTTTGTAGTAAACAACCTCAATCTTGGGAATTCATAATTTCTTTCCTGACAATAGTTACTATTGGTACAGATCATACATTGGTAAAATGTATTTTGGAATATTAATTTATAGCGATTAACAATGATCTCTGTGATAAGATGTAAAACCACGACACTCACATATATCTCCGGGTTCTACTTTGAACTGAAACCCCTGGCAGACATCCTCACACTCAGGAGGAGGGTTAAGCCTCCAAGTCTTGTGGCCTTGAAGCTGTGCCTGCCACATCAGCCGACTGATATAGTCCAGCTGAAACACAATAATAATTAAGAGTACATTTTTGCTGCATATCTGTAAACTAGAATGCTTGTACAACATCATATATTCATCTAATATAAAGGCTAAGAGTGGCCTAACTGTAACAATGGTTTTTATTTGGCCACGTTCTTCTACTGCATAGACTACGTTGCACATTCTCATTAAAATAGTCTTATATGTACAAAATGTAATTAATATTGAACATATTCTATTAAGTTTAAATATTTAAGCATTACATTTGGAACTTTCAGTACAGTACTAACTTCATAATACTTTAAGGATCTAACTTGTTAAAGTACAAAATTCTTATTATTTATGTGCTTCTGTCAATTTGTCCAATATGAAAAAGAAAAAAAAACATGTTTCAGTTGAGTAATCCATCTTCAGGCTCCTTAAAAGACTCCTGTTACACCTTGTTTCTATAAAGTTTACTAACATTAATGACACTTAACACCAATAGTTTACAAAGGTCACTAAATACGTATTACAATTATTACAAATCAATGACAAGCTGGCACACACTAAAGCTGGTCCTGTGGTCAAGTGACAGAATGCAGCCAGTTCCAGTTGCTTGACCACAGGACCAGTATTGGTGTGTGCCGCCATGTCATTTAATTTTTAATGTAATCGTAATATGTTTAGTGACGTTTGTGTATTATTGGTTTATGATGTTGTGTGTAGGGCCTATACAGCATGGCTTAGTAGATACAAAGCACAATAGCAAATTTATAGTGGACCTGAAGATGGATTACTCAATCTGAAACTCGTCGACTAGTCTCTTCATGTTGGACAGATTGACAGAAGAACGAAAGAAATAGTTGATCATCAGTCCATGGCTAAAATGATTGATTTTAAAATTGGATTGTTTTCTAAATAGAATTAGATTTGAGACAAGATAAGAAAATTTTAAAAATGTACAAAATATATCAGGTTTACTCTTTTAAACTATTAGTTGGTGTGAATCTAGCCTAATGTGCCACTTCAGGCAGCTTTTTTGCATGTTAGATACGATAACATTTGTTGTAATTTACATAGATTGTACTCTTCAAAAATATGACTGCATTTATGCATTGGAATCTAGTCATTCTGGTGTCAACTGAATCTGGGTGCTATTTATTACGATTATATTGCCAACCAACATCAGAAAACCTTGAACTAATGTCTGGTGACAGTGTAAATATTTCAAATAGCACCTAGACGCAGTTGACTCCGCAATCTCTAAATTCTGGTTATTGCAACAACAAATTGATAATTATGAATTAATGTACAATGTGTTGTAAGAATTTATGTACAGAAAGTATTGTAAGAACTGTCAAATACTTGTAATTACTTGTCTTCACTTTGAATCTTGAAATGTAAATATTTTTAAAGGATTTTATATATATATATATATATATATATATATATATATATATATATATAGATAATATTCTGACAGTATAGGGGGTAATTTTAAAAAGGTAAAAGCAGAACAAGGTCTTCATAAAAACTTTTAAAAATACGACATGTTAGTGGACAAAGTATGATGCTAATATTATGTAAAATAGGCAAAATATCAACTTTATTTTCATGGACAAGAATATTTCTGAACTACACCAACAAGAAACTGTTAAAAAGTACTTGTGTAATGGGCCAGTGCACATTTAATCAGCCAATGGTAACGGTCAATATGCTAATTATGAGGGGAACAGTTAATTATCTACTGGAAGTGCAACGACCCCACCAGTCACAGTTGGATACACTCACTGGGCCAGACCTGGGGTGACACAAGGGATTAACCGAAAAATAATCTTTTTTTGTTCAATAAAACTTTTTTTTAAATAGTGATAATGTGTATGATTTTCAGTTGATTAACTTAATATAGGGCACATATGGAATAAATTATGGAATACAAACATTTCTAGAAAGCTAAAGGATTTATGAACAAAATTAATAAATAATTTGTTTTATGAGAGGTTTGCTCTAGGATAAGAAAGTCACTAAATGTCTTTGCTATATATCTTCTGAAGTATCTAGATATAGCTGGTAGTGAGAAAATCAAAGTAAACTAATTACTCACGTGCATCACAGCTCCCTGCTGGTAGCCCATGAAGATATAGTCAACATGAGCATGCTCAGCATCGGCAGGGAGGAAGTGTGGTCTGGAGTAATGTTGCCGCATAACTTCCAGTACAGGTGGATAGCAGTTACTCCTGGAACATGAAATATATAATTCATCATCAGTTTTTATCCTATAAGGATCAATATGTTATTTATTTGTAGTGAAGATTCCCATAAACACTAGATAAAGGAATGATTTGAAAAACTATTTAAAAGGAAAGAAATTTGTTGCATTTATAATATTTCTACAATCACATGTTATTAAACGTCTTTGAAATAGAGTTATATAAAATTAATAAGTTTCTAGTATAGAATACATATGTGATATAAAATGTATATTTAATTAATAGTAATTTTTAAATTAAAATATACAAGTAATCTTGAAGTCTTTCGAGAATGACAACTAACTATAGTCTGATAATTAATTTTCTCATAAGAAAAGAACAATAGTGAATAAGTAAGACTGACTACTGTACTTTGCAAACATTTATATCCATTAATTAAAATGAATTATTAAAAATTTAAATCTTGTATACTATGACAAAACAATGAAATTAATTTATTTATAGTTCTTGTGAAATTTTAATGATATTTAATTGTTTAATATGGTAAACTGAACATCATTTATATTTTGAATCTGAACTGGCTAAGCCAAAGCAATCAAGAATCATTTTTATTAATTCGTCGAAAGTGAATAATTTAATTTGAGTGCTTTTTAAAATAAAAAAAGAGTGATACAATTCATATATGCGGATTTATGAAACTATGGCCAGCTAAATAAAACTTAATTACTAGGAATAATGATAAAAATATTATTAGACCAATAAAGCATGGTTTTTTATGACTAAAAAATAATCAGAGGGACTAAGAGTAGTATATAAGAAATTAACTTTTTAATGAGCTACTCATTAATGAAATATTACAAATCATGTGGCCTGGGTTAAGTTAGTATTTATCGTTCTTCTCTCTATGCAGTGTCGGCAGTTGATGATAATTATCGTTTTTGTACTATAATTCTGAAGATTACCCATGCAAAATAAATGTGTACAGTATGATAAATTTGCATAATGTTTAATAAAATATGATAATTTTGGTGAGACAATAATAATACCACTGATTTTAATATGCAGCCTATAGGGTTAACATCATGTTAATTTCTTACAAACGCTTTTCACACCTTCTCATTCTTAGACAGACGTTACCCTTGTTTGTTAAAATTCCTTCATTCTTTGTTATTGCTCTTTTTACTAGTTGAACATCCATTCTCAATCCATATACTGTAATCAGTTATTGTTATCAGTCAGTGTGATCAAACTGTTTTACTTGACATAGTCCAAAACACTGATGTGTTGAGTTTTATTTTTATTGATGATGAGCTTGAGCATATGAGTTATTTTGGATGCTAGCATTAAGATTAATTTTAGTACCAACTGATTGTATGTATTATTGTATTTTGACATAGCCTATTGCACTTTGTATGCTTAATGGCCAAATAAATCATTTGAATCATTTATTGTAGTATTTTATTTGATAAATGACATATTTATTGTTTATATGAAATAGAAATACTTTTATGTATTGATAAATTGGCTAAACATTTGTAATTTACTTTCTGAAAAGTGTACGATAATTTCATGGCTTTCTCCATAATTTCAACCTCTAGCCTCCATAATTCAATGTTTGAAGTCTGGCAACACTGGAGTAGGCCTATAAAACATCTGTTACTCTAATAATAACATATTAGGGCATATTAAATAAGCATAGTTTCTAGTTCTTATAATTTGAACATACAAAAATTACACTTAAAGTACAATAAGCCACTATCAATCATGGTAATAAAATTTTCATGAATATAAATTAAATTAAAGTTATGAAATCTCAAAGTTATATAGGGTTAAAATACTACTAGAAAAATGAGAACCAAGCCCTTGCTTTTTCAAAAGGTCTATTTATTAGCATGTGGGCAGATGGTTGGGGGGAGAACCCTTTTAAGTGGCTGGGTCCTCCCTGACAATCAATCTGAACAAAAAATCTCAGCCCTACAGGAAGTAGTAACCCCTCACATATGTCAGGAAGCCCCTTTCAGCTTCCTGGCATGAAACTAGCACTTCCTCTGAAAAACTCCAATACAGCCATAATTTAAAGATAAAATATTTATAAATTATATTATCAAGATGTACTAAGATTATTCATGCTAGGTACTGCAAAACTGAAAGAAATATCTTGTTAGTGACTATGTTACTTGAACATTTAGCCCTTTTATTTTTGTTTATATCAACATAATAAGTTACTTAAGTTAAATGCTACTGTGATAAAACTAGAGCTAATATCTAAGGCAATTTTGTAAATTTTAATAATTATAAGACTCTAAAATTGATAAAAACTATTAAATATTTATTTAAGTTTAGGTTTAGTGAAATACTTTGGTATTTTATTTTGAAAACATTCCCCATCAAATGAAGGATACAGATCTGACTACATTCAATACCGTAATCATGTTAACAAAGAAATATTCAAACATGAACAGAGCCATGTTTCCAATGAGTTTTATTCTTGTCAAAATAACATTAAAAAGCAATGGCTTTGTATTAACTCGTTAATGGGTAATAAAAAACACGAAGATATTGGCGAAAGTATTAAAAACCATTTCCAGAATACAAAAAGCATTCCTGATGAATTTTCTGACTTAAAAAAAAAATGTTCTAAATTAAAATCATGCATGTTTAAAAAAATTACACAATAGTAATACAGCAACGAGCGCAAATCAATAATTTTATATACCCTATTTAAATAACATAAGAATTTCTAATATAATAAATAAACTTAGTGTAAATAAAACTGCTGGTGTAGATGGAATAAGAGTAAAAACAGCAATCATACGACCTATCTACAAATCAGGCCCAAATATCAAGCTTCTAATTTCTTATATATATATATATATATATATATATATATATATATATATATATATATATATATATATATATATACATTTGTATTATTGCTGCAATGTATGTGTATCATTAGTGTGATATTGAAAGTGTTGGATCATACATGTAAATACTTTGTATTTCTGGTGATAGTTAGTATATATAGTCAATTAATAAGCACAGCTGCCATGAGCGCAAATACATTTATAGTATTATTTTGTTTGTTGTAATTAAGTTGGGCACCCAACAACAAACATTTATAGTTTGTTGGGACCCAAGGTTGTATTATTTTAAATAAAGTACTTTGAATTTGTATTGACTCGAGTTGTTCTGTAAACCAGTTAAAAAATAGTGAAACGCTAATAAATAAAGGCATTTTCTTATTATAAATTTATTTTGCTTTACACCTTTTCAGGAAACCTACCTATACTGTATGAAACTTATTTCAACGTAAACAATGACATTACGATTAAATTAGAAATATATGACTGTCAAGAACAAAATATTTCAATCCAGAACGGGTATTACCTTTTCAGAGACACAATCGTTTTGCAATTTATAATCTATAATAAAATGCCTGTTTTATGGTGACTATGATTAGCCTAATATGTTTTAAGTTCCTGACATGAATTAATCATAATAAATTACCACTCATAAAAACACATGTACGGTAACTGAAGGCCTATAGTTCTTTGTATCGAGAAATCCAATCCAAGTTGGTTGGCTACATCTAATTTTTTTATAAGTTGAACACTGATAAACAATTCATTAAAGTAAAAGTTTGATCACTTAATGTTATATTTGAATCTTATGTTATGACCTTATATTAAAAAGAATTGATTTAATAAAAAAGCATACGATTTATAATTTTTCTAGTAATTTGGTTTGTAGGTTTTAATTAGACCTATTATTTAGGTTAAGTGCCAGCCAGGCCTGGACATGAAAGACATTATTTAGTTTTTCTTTATTTCAAGTTTTTTTTTAAAGTCTATGTATTAGACCTGTTGTTTTTGTTTTAGTTTTTTATGTAATAGTAATTACAATAATGTATTTTTTTTTTTTTTTCATGTATTTGTGTAAATAAGAAAATAAGTTCTTTCTTTCCTATTTGCATATTACGAAACATTCTTAAAGAGCTAATAATGACCAAAATTGATATCGTATAATTTAATTTAAAATAAAACTTCTTTTTAAAGAATCAACATTTTTAAACTACTTTCTGTCATAGACTACATCAAATGTCTTTAATTCTAGTCATGCAAGTTCAAAGCATGTCCTTAAAACATAGGCTTACCTGGTCGGCTCAGTAAGTTAACAATCTTTTTTTAAATTGGAGGAGTTTTTCGAACTTACTAATTTTATTGTATTATTACTAATTTTATTTATTATATTTGTTAGGACTTACGACATTGTCTATTGTATGTATGTATCATGACAATGAAGAGTCTGACTGCTGATTTCATGCGTTTGATTTGCAGAACTAAGGTTCAAATAAATGCATTTAATGAATTAGACCTACATGGAAATATCAACTTTACAAATTATTAATTAATACCTTTCAACTTACTAACCCCCTTAGCAACACCTCATATTTCCCTAAAATACAGTAAAAGTAAACGACACATAACACAAATTTATACACACATTTATAACACAACCACGCTCACCTTCCTCAGACCAGAGGGATTCACAAAAGAATTCTTTGGTGAATCCCTCTGGTCTGAGAAAGGTGAGCGTGGTTCACGGAAATCGATCACCATATTTGTGCATTTTGTACTTGTATTGTAATATATTTGTGCATATATTGTAATAAATTTGTGTTGTGTGTTGTTTACTTGTACTGTATATGTACCAACACGAATCATGCTAATTAAAAAACTATTTCCTAAAATGGCAACTTACTTTTAGATCCCATAAGTGGTTTTATAAACTATGATTGAAAAATGTTAAAATTGATATAATATATATATTATTTTCTGATGTATAATATTCAACAGTTCTTCTTATTTATCTAAAAAAGATATAAACATTTCATTTTATTTTATTTATATTATAAAGATATAAACATTGTATTTTATTTTAGGCTAAGCCAGTGGCATTTTTAACATTATATTCATATGTTGTTCAGGGATTCTTCTATTCTTCTTTGTTTTGGTTAAAAAATTTCCATTTGTTTGTAGATAACTATTAAATACTATATATCTAGTATATAAATATCCAGGATCAAAGAGCTTGAACCTAGAGTAGAAGATTTGGAGGATAGAGTCACCAGACTTGAGGTAAATATGAAGGCAGCATTGAACGAGCAGGCTAATGAGAGACTTGAAACACTTGGAAAATCAGCTATTTCTACTGGTGATAGTGCATCAATCGAAATGTTTATGATGGAAGCAACAAAACGCTTGAGGAGAGTTCATAATGTTATGGCATTTGGCTTACCTGAGAGTAAATCGGTTAATACCAAGGAACGAAGGGATCATGCACAAACCTCACCTCTATTCCTATTTAACTAACCTTTAGGCCTATTATCTTTACACTTGTGTAATTTAGGGCCTCTGGCTAGTCTAGTGATTAGCAATTTATGATTCCAATTCCAGGAGGTCCATTTAAATTTGCCTTAGAGGTGTGGACTATGTCCCTAAACAAAGTTTGAATACGTTGTTGAAAAAAGCCACTGGCGTGGCCACTAAAAACAATTTCAATTTATTTATCACACAGGTTGGACAGACATAAAAGTAACTGATGCCATTTTTTATAACATGCAAAAATGGAAATATAGGTTGTAAACTTAAAAAAAATTCATTTTAGTTAACATACCATCCAATGTACCAAGAAGATTCACCTTCATGAAGTTCTACTCTTGATTGTGGCATTGCAAAAACATCTCTCAAGGAAAGAAAGTCCGTTTTGAATGTCAAAAATTGGCAATCTTCTTCTGTGCTTTCATAAGCTCCATCAACATTGTCAAACATTGACTTAAAAAAGTTGAAAGAAAATGACTTAGCCGCTGGCCAATGTTTTGCGGCACCTTTTACTAGAATTGGTTTATAAGAATATGCATATGTAAAAAATTCTTCTCTAGTGATATTTGGCAGCATCAGCACTTCATTAACTCCCCTGCAAATGTTGCAATCAGCTATTGGTCTAGTTGCCTCCCACACAAAATAATTGTTTGGTATAAAACATCTAATACCAAGAGCACTTTTCATCATACCATCAAGTAATGGTAATCTTAAAAAAATAGAACTTAATAATGTAAAAACAACAGTGGCTGTTGATACATAACCTAACTTTTTCAAGACGGCAGGTTTCATATGTTTACTAAGGCGTGATTTCTGAGTCCGAGCACTTTTACACACTCCTTTTAGTTCATTCATCATAGCACCTTTATTTAACACATTTTGATTCAAAATAACAAACTGATCGAATAAATAAGCAGTTTTTATCTTTACATCAACTGCACCTAGCCTAGCAACCTTCGCCATTTTGACAAACACTCTTTTTTTCTGTGTTTATTATTTTTTTTTCTAGCACACTCACAGCCATCAAAACTGGCAACGCAACTAATTTAACGAGTAAATCTTGGCACTATATACCAGCAGTTTACTATATTTAATGTAGTATTTTGTAATTTTGTTGTATTTTATAGATAGAGTATTTAAATAAAGTATTTTCTTATTCTACATATTCTTAGTTATAATAGAAGCAATTTACATTCAATGTATTTGAGATTGTTAAATACCAAGTTAAAATGTATGTACATGTAAAGTAAAGGACATTCGGTTTGTACTTAAAAGTCAACCATTTTCAATGTACCTTATATAAGTACATCAGGTCTCAATTAGTATAATGATTATTAATGCAATATTCTTGTTTTCAGTGAATGAAGAAGAGCTCAATAGAGTATTGACTGCTTTAGATAACTCAGACGTCGAAGGGGAGATCTATAATGACAAGAACAACCTCAAGGAGTATCTTGTGAAGAGGCCTTTTTACTCAGTTGAAGAGTACTTAAACCAAAAATAATAGGCCAAACAACCCTAACGACCATGGCACAGAAGTGCTACCAATGGGATATCATTAAGTATCAAGTAAGTATCAAGTAATGACGATGAAGATAATCCGTGACATTGCTTTTTATCAGGGTGTGAACACTTTTCCAATTGAAAGTATAAGGGTTTCTCTTTATGTGAGTCAGCAATTTTACTTCTAAGTAGTTTCTTAGTACCAGGTAATACACTTTACTTTGATAGGTATTTTACGACAGTAAAGTTAGCTGTTGAGCTCTTGAACCAAGGAATCAAATGCACCGGCACGCTAATGAAGAATAGTATTCCACACAACACCGATCTTATTCAAATTCAAATTCCTTTATTGTCCGTAACATATAATTACATGCATGAACATTGTCAAGTTTCTTAATCTACTTCACAAAATCTATATACAAACATTTTAGGATTAAACTAATTTATGGAACAACAATATGAGACAATATAAAATGAAAGACCCACTTAGGCTATATAAGAAAACACCTAACTTCATCAGACACTCAAATCTTACATAAAATAGATATTTACAATTGCAATCCATAAGGACATTTGTAAATTAGAAAAACATAATTTCATAAGACATCAAAACTTACATAAAATACATATTTACAATTGTAATCCATAAGGACATTTGTTAATTAGATATTTCTTTAATTCAGACTTAAAATTATTACCATTTAACATCTTTATTTCTTGGGGAAGTGCATTTAAAAAAATTGCTCCCTTAACAAAAGGACTATTTTCAGTAGTTTTGAAATTTCTATTTACCCTATGAAAGTTGTATTTGTGCCTTGTATTGTGATTATTAACATCCACATTTTTGTTTGTAAATTTTTCATCTTGTTTAACCAACATTATTACTTGAAACATGTACAAGGCATAAACAGTAAAAATTTTTAAATCGGTAAAAATGTTTTTGCAAGACACTCTAGGATTTACTTTTGCAATTATTCTTAATGACTTCTTTTGGAGAATGAAGACCCTATCCATGTGTGTTTTCGATGCACTACCCCATAACAATAAGCCATAAGAAAGATACGGATACACAAGACCATAATACACCTTGGTGTAGTATACACCTGCTTATATACGACAAGCAGTTTAAAAAACGTGAGAGAGGAGCAATGACAGTAAGTGTAAGAGAAGATGGGAAAATGATGGTAACAAAATGGATGGACAACAATTCTATTGTTATGTTGTCAACTTATGAGGCAACCGAACCAACAGATGAAGTAAAAAGATGGAGCAAAAAGGAAACAAAATAGGTCACGATCAAACAAAAGGTATTGAATCCTATTACCAAAATATGGGAGGTGTGAATCTGAATGATCGTATTTTGTGATATTGTCCCACTCGTGCACAAACAAAAATGGACATTGTGTTGCATGATGCACTTCTTTTATATGAGTCTTACTAACGCATAGCTGCAGATGAGACAACATAAAAGAATAAAAAATGTGCCAGCTAAGTCTATACCTCAGTTCAGGAATTTTAAATTGCAATATGGCCAACGATTGTTTGAGTTTAACAGCCATGAGATGACAAACTACCCTGAGAATGATGATCTGGTCACACAGTTTACTGACGGCAGAAAAACTAGCATCCCTTCCATCGAAAACAGATGCCATAGTACAAGACGTCTTCCAGACGTGACTACAGGAATTCAAAGTAGATATAGACAACGAGGTTGTAACAAGAAAACATCTGTGTTTTGCACTACCTGTAAAACATATCTTTGTTTGATGGTAAACAGAAATTGCTTCTTAGAATTCCACTCAAAATAAAATAGACTACTATAACTACATATTCTTATAACATAAAGACTAATTTTTTAAAGTATTTTTATACATTGTAATGAAAAATATTTCATTTAAAAACAAAGATTGCGTTATTTTTTAATTGTATTCCTATAGAGACCAAACGTTCTTATATAAGTACGTCTAGAAAATAGGGTTTGAAATTAATTCTATTTTTTACATGTTATTTAGACCTTAATTGAACAAAATAACACTTTTTTCTTAAAATTTTTTTTTCTCAGGACTCAAGGCCTATTTGCTAAATGTACTTATAGAAGGACATTAAGATTTCACTACTACAAACCTCTAATCATACTCAGGTTTTAACCACTACAGAAAATGTGTCCATATATAAGTACAAAGGGACTCAGGAGGATAGGTCTCCTGAGACATATTGTTTATTTATTGAATGGTTCAACTTGACTTCACAGCTCTCTTACAGTAGGGCCTAAATGCTGGAACTACGAGGAATTTGGGAATGCTAGGACCAAATGACGTGACGATGTGAACCAGCCACAACACGTCTTGTATTATTGCCACATTTAATTCCAAATTGCACCTGTTTTATTACCTATTTGTTTGATATAGTGAATTTGAGTGTGAGAAAACATATGATCGTGGCCTTTCCTATTGTTTATACTGAAATTTATATATTTTTGTTTCCTATTGTTTATAGTTTGTTATTATCGCATTATTTTGTGTGGTAGCTGCCATAGCTTGGAGATTACAAATTTGTGACGGCCCAGCTACCAGGTTTGTTGCTTTTCCAGTGGATTTATTACCTCAACAAGTAATTATTGTATGTCAAACGTGGTACTCATGGCAACACAGCGGCAGAGCTACACTGAAATACCACTAAAGCCAATCATGTCAAGTCTGGACATTCATTAAATAAATTATAGCAGGAAAGTAATGCAGTGAATAAACAACGTTAATACTTTTAAAAGTAATTAACAAAACTAAAAAAGAAAAAGTATGGAAATATTTACTATAATTTAACAAAATTATAAACTAGACGAATGTTAAAATCATATGTTTAGAAGCTTATAGGAATAATCTCGGATAATGCGAGATATTATTGAGTTAAGGATTGTAATCTTCACAAATGCTATTGAGAGAGCGATTCTTCATCATTTTATGATCCACAAATTATGCTTAATGTTTACCACAGATGGTCCAAATTGGAGCTTCAATATTACTCTCTTAATAATAATTATTGAATCATGGAAAAGTTCACTCTGTCAGGTTTTATATGAAAATGATGAAAAGTAGTTCTATTAAAGTTAGAGCGTAATATTAGTTTAGTATACTTTTTATATTTTGTTTTCAACTTTACTTGCTGGTCTACATGGGCTTGCAGGCCTGTGAGTGAACTTTATTAAAAAAGTGAAGTACAGACCGTTAGCTTAGTTGGGGATTCAAGCCCACCACGCTGGAAAAAAATGTAATTTCTAATGACAGTTTATATGTCAATTAAAATGATATTATTGTAGTCAATATTGCAAATAACTAGTAGAAAAGTTGTAATTCCTAGGGCTGCTATGTATAATAAAGTTATAATATAAAATAACAATTGAGCACCCTTGAACATTTTATTAAATTAACACCGACTGGTTTTGGCAATTATGCCATCTTCATAGGTGTTTACTTTTCCATAGGTAATTAAACACCCATGAAGATGGCATGATTACCATAAAAAATGCTGTATACTGCATTCTATAGATACTGTTAATATTTGCATTAAATAAAATTTTTTACCTAAACTCCAATAATAATACATTTTAAACAAAAATTAAGATTCCAATAGATTTATAATAAAATTATCTAAAACTGATTGATTTTGTGTAGAATTGTTGAACCTAACAGTTTACGAGATATTTTGATTTAAAAGTTTTACATGACCGCCATTTTGAAACGGCTAAAGACAGCTCAATGGCTATTTTTATTCTGTTTAGTTATGTTAATGAGTTGTTCAAAATTTCAAGCCATTCGGTCAAACTGTTCTAGTCTTAGAACTTAGACTTAAGCGGCCGGAGTCATATCTAGAATGTACATTTTCCCATGACAACCGCGTCAAGGTACTATCTACAATATTTACAAGATAACCAGACGTTTTGCCCATACTGTGATGTGGCATCCTCAGTGGTTTCTCAGAGACCACATCCACAGTATGGGCGAAACATCTGGTTATCTTGTAAATATTGTAGATAGTATCTTGTCGCGGTTGTTACTGGAAAATGTAGATTATAGTTAAAACTGTTCTAGTGTTATTAACTGTTTTGTAAAAAAAACATATATCGACAGATGGACACTAAACGGAGTGGAATTTGATTATAATTATGTATTATTATATAAATTATGTGTAAGGTGTTAATGATAAGATACTTAAATTTGAAATGAACACCAATTATTACAAATCAGCCTACCTGTGTGTGTGAGTGCATGCTATTTGCTGTTATCTCCATGATAAGCAATAGCCTTTGTTGGCGCTGCAGTGGACCATTACTTTGACCTTGTTGTTATAGACTGTCAACTAAAAGTTTGAGTATTTGTTTAACCTGCGATGTCATCATGTACATGAAATCGATGAAGAATTTCCCACACATGCACGCCCGCACGTACGCACACACACACGCGTGCACGCACACACAAATACACACATGAACGTGCTCACGCACACACACTGGGACTACAAATTCTATTACAGTGATATTGACCCAACCTGATATTTACAGTGATATTTATATATATATTTATGTTTCATATATTACAGCATCTGAAACGACTCCTATCTCTATTTCTGCTGGTCTATCTGTCAACTACACTTGGGCAAGCATTTCGATGGAAATGTTGTGTGCGTTAAGCTAAACATTTGTATAAATAATTTAGTAATTTGAAGCTGTCATTTTTTTTCTATAGAAATAGTGGCAGTTGAAAAGCCTGTTTGGAATGATTTTGTGTAGATTTTGATCTTACCAGATCAAAGTTATGGCAAAACAAATTTATTTTATGAAGCACTCTGTAAAAATAATAAAAATAGTAACTCATTAAAAAGCAACGAGCTATAAAAGTTGATTATAGCCATGTATACTCTTTTTATGTATAACTATTGAACTATTGTCTAGGAAATGTATTTTAGCTCCGGAAACTTTAACACCATCCATGAGAGGAACTTCCTCTGGACGACCTTGCCTCCTGCAACTAAGCCTTTACTATATTATTCATTTCTAAGGATCGTAGAGATATGGGGGAATATGAGGGGTGAATGAGTGTGATGAGTATAGATGAATGAGTGTAGTCATTGTTATTATCTGAGTTCAACTTAGCTCAGAAAGGACTATTTCTTTACAGCCTAATAGCCAGGGCAGCTTTGGGACGTACAGCTTTACGTGAAATCCGAACCACGTAGTGTTGGGCTGATTTTCAACTAACTGACAAGTTTGACACTTAGTTCTCTTCCTTATACAACATCTGAATCTTGACTGTCATTCTACATTGACACCCCAACTTCTCTGATAGTGTCCACGTCGATGGCAACTATTGAGCGGACGCATTGTTGGTATTAAGATGACTGAGCATGGAACCTACAGACTACAATCTCCCAAACACTTTGTCCCCAAGTAACTAGATTACAGCGCTTCACCACCAGTGCCAACATATTATATTCCAAATAACAATCGTATAATCAAGATGCCTTCAAACCAATAAACTGCGAAGCGAGTTTTCAGTAAAGTAACAGATGATCCATATAAAAACTCCAGTTCCTCCTAGATTTTAATATAGTACAGTTTACAGATGGAGTGTTCAGAAAAAATCAACTTAGAGCCTGTCAGAAGTTCAATATGTCTTAATAAAGCACGCTTTCCTTTAATTCTTTAGCCACTGGTCCCATTAAAGATGAATGAGTTTACAATTGAAAGAAATTATTTCTGTTTTAATGAGGTTCAGTGGCAAGTGATTGTCACTGGCCCACCTTAAAGCCGAATCAATATTTGATTAAAGATCCAAATGGCCTATTCTATCAGCAATGCATAAAGATATATATTAATATCCTCAAGTCAAACTCCGTTATTCAAATATGTAAGGA
This sequence comes from Stictocephala bisonia, assembly GCA_035578905.1. NCBI lineage: Eukaryota > Metazoa > Arthropoda > Insecta > Hemiptera > Membracidae > Stictocephala > Stictocephala bisonia. Next base: position 10,179 of record JAQJVL010001077.1, on the reverse strand, counting down.
TATTTTAATATTCTTTGGCAATAGAGGTGGACTTCATTGACTTCAGGACAGATATTATTTTGTTAATAAACAGCAAAAGAAAAATAGGTCCAAAAGTAGAACCTTGTAGTGCTTCTGAACTTATTAATTAACTATTTATGATTACGGCTCGATTATGTTTTACAGTATTTACAATTGTATTTTAAATTACTAACAAATCATATTTTATTTAAATCTTGTAGTTTTTAAGTGTTATAGACTATGTAAATAAACTGTTACATCTTATTTACCTATATATATATTTTGAGAAAGTAAGATTCTAGGTAATATTTTCTTGTTGGTTAGTTCTGTTTTCTAACCAGACCGGCGATCTCTCAACCCAACCTGAGTTGACTGCATCCAATTATCTAGTTTAATTGGCCCAAACTCCATACCAACCCTTAAGTGATCTACTATCCATGTTCACATCACTAGTCTTCCTCACTAGTTATAATGGAAACACTATTGAAATCCGAAATTCATCTGTTTATAAACATATTAAAACAGTGTACATGATTTATTTAATAATTTTTATTCTGACAATCATTAGTAATAATACTATGTATATTAATTTTTATACTTTGAAACAATCCGATCGCAGTGCTTGTATATTTTTGTTATGGTGAATACTTTTTGTGAAGTATGCTGTACCAAAGGGTTTATAAGTAAAACTATCAATATTTTTTGGATCATATAGAATTATAAAATGTAATTTTTACCTCTAAATCACTAAATAATTACTTATAAATACTGCAGACAGTATTTTTTTATGGAAGTATTGCTATCGTCAATTGTAAATGCAAGCTTATAACAAAAAACAATTCATTAAGAGATCAGGAAGCAGTATAACTTATTTACCAAAAATTATTTGAATCCTATACACAAAAGGAAGTTTTAAAAAAGGACTGTAAATTTTAATGTGAAAACAATCTATAATTTATGATAAAGTGTATATATGATATAATTATAATATGTTTAATTACTTAAATAATTCAGTTTTTTACTAATAACAATAATACTTCATGATATTAAAGTGAATAATTCAATACAACTATAAAATCTGTTAGAAATACTGTACATTCTTATTGCAAAATATTATACAGAGGTAGTTTTTAACGGCTTAATTAAGCGAAATTGATTTTTTTCAATAGAATAATTACAATCATAAATATGACTTATGCGAAGCCATTAGTTCATAGCTGATGAAGGATGGACTGCACTTATAAAATATAACCAATAAGTAATTGAAAAAAAAAGATGACAAGAGAAAGTACACAGCTAAAATAAAAAAATATTTTAGATTTGTTTGATGTTAGCTAAACATTTTGTCAAATGACAACTAGATACAATAAATGTTACAACATTGTAGATTAATGTCAAAACTCTTGCTAGCCTAGTGGTTAGCACTTCTGCTTTAAATGGAGAGGGGTTCAAATCCCGAGAGGTCCACTTAAATTTGAAAAAGGGGTATAGACCGTTGTTCCTGAACAACGTCATAATACAATGTTAAAAATGCCACTGGTGTAGAAGTAAGAAAAAAAATAAAAATAAACATTTGAGGACCTAAATATATATTAAATGTTGCAAAAGTTGCAAAAACCTAAAATCAGTAACACCTAGAATGCACTATGGTATGTAGTCTATAGATAAATTTCCAATAAATAGTGATTTAATAAATAGTGTAATTAGATTTTTCATAAACATTTAGAGTTTTGAAAAAAGTATTATTTACTAGGACACAATTGATAAATTTCATTTTCAATTGAACAGTTAGAGTATGAAAAAGTGAAAAAGATGGACGAAGTGAGGAGTGAATGAACTGCCATTTGTATATCAAGAAAGAAATTAAGTTAAACATAAAACGCTTGTTTTTTACTATTTTAATATATTTTTTGTTTAGCTATTTTAATTGTTATTTACTATTACATTATTAACTACATAGAATATTTAAGACAGCTGAAACAATAACATGAAACACATTAAAATACCTTTGAACTAATATTCTAAAACTAATTGACTTTGCTTATGTAGGATAGATTAAATAAAATAATAAAATCAGTGATGTGTTGAAAATAAGAAAATTATATTAAATGATTAATTACAGTATTCAAAAATGTATTTGGTGGAAAACATTGCACTGTTTGGCTTCATTTTCATTAAGTTCTAACCTAAAATAAACTTCTCATTAAGTTAAAATTAATTTCTTGTTTAAACAACATTTATATACAGTAAACTAAATTTGTATACTATGGCGTAGTTGTGTCCATTTTAAAAAAATATTTAAAAGCATTACATAAATAATATTACAAATATTAGATAAATACAAATTAATTTAGCCTACAGAATGTAATAAATTACTTTAGATTTAATGAGAATATAGTTACGATCACAAAATGTAACGTAAAAATATAACTTCACATTTATTTATATATAATTTACAGTTCATGAATAACGGTCAAAAAGACATCCCTTAAGGTAACTGATACCAGAGGTCAAGTATTATGTTTGGCCTGGGTCAATAATAAGGAATGTGAAGAAAATACTAGTCTTATATCATGAATTACATTTTGTTATATTCCTTCCTATATATGTTCAAAAGATCTTTGTTCAAACAAAATCTTCTAATAATTTTCTTGTGAAAATACCAAATATTACCAAAGATAAAGCTCTTGAACCTAACTCAAGAAAGAAAGTGCCCCTTAGATCGTAATTGGATGCTTAAACCCCACCCGATTCGAGGAAATTCACTTCAAAGATTCAACTGTGCCACTATTGTACCACTGTCTATTACATTTTATTTAATAATTTAGCCCTTACACTTAACCTCCTTCCTTTATACATTTTCAACTATACTTTGTCTTTACCAAGTGTAAAGTATCTTTATACTTCATCCCTTTACTTATGTATTAGATTCAATTTTATTTAAATTTCCAATCTAGAAAAATATAGTAAAGAACAAAACTATTTAGGATTGAAAATTGTCATCCATTCAAATGAAAAGTAACTAACTTTAATTTTAATGTTTACGGTTTTATTATTTACCAATCTGCATTAATTTATATAAATTGGTAAATAGATATAAATTAATGCATGATACATATATGCAGATGATATTGCTTTAGCTTTCCAACATAAGGACTTCACAGCTACTGAAGAAACACTCACAAGTGACCTTGCAGCCTTCGAAGGATATTTTAGAACTTGGAAGTTAAATCCTAATCCTTCAAAAATTGAAGTAGTCTGCTTCCACCTAAGTAACAGACTGGCTAATCGAAAACTGAACATCTTTCTGAATGGTGTAAAACTTCATCATAATGATCATCTAGAGTACCTGGTAGTAACGTTAGATCGATCACTGACATTTAAAAGCCATCTTCAAAAAACAGCAGCTAAAATTAAAACCAGGGCAAATGTACTACATCATAATGCTGAAACAACTTGGGGAGCCAACGCACACCTCCTGCGTACAACTGCTTTGTATCTGATATATTCCGCTGCTGAATACAGTGCTCTTGTATGGCTAAATATCACACATACAAAAGTGATTCATGTCCAACTTAATAGAGCTAAGAGAGCTATTAGTGATACTCTCATGGCAACTCCACTTTCTTGGCTCCTAGTACTGTGCAATATAGGTCTTCCAGAGATAAGACTTCCGAAGGCACTACTTAAAGAATTCAATAAGATCTTGAATGCGCACCTCCCCACTACCCAGGATCTCCCTCGTCAGAACGGTCGCTTAAAATCTCGAAACCCGGATCTACGTAAATAAACCTGAGTAGTGTACAAATGAATTTTACCATAATGAACCAGTCTCAAAATATGTCAATGGTACTAGAGGAAACATTTTTAATGCAGTTTATAACTTGGATGTGAGGTTAACTAAATTAATGATATTTCAGAACATAACTTGTATAATTTCAACAATTTCAGATTTTTATCAAACTTTGATCCAACCTTTTATATCCAATTACAATTTGATGAAAAATCCAAATCAGTTCCTGTTAACCAATATGTATAATTTTACATGGTATGAAAGACAGTTATTTTAATTTTTAAGTAATATGAATAATTGAAGAAGATCTTTAGACATTTGTTAAATACTTGGAACAATGTGACATAATCGTTGGCCAAGCTATGTTTGAATTTACTGACATGTAATGAAAAACTATAAGGCAAACTCCTATTAAACATTTTTCCAGTCGACATGTTACAGGGCACATAACTTGAGTAATTACTTTGAATTCATGGTAAGCAGCCAGATCAATTATATTTTCAAACATATAGTGAGTACATATTTTAATAACCACATAGTCAAAAGCTCCTTTCCTGTTAAAGACTCTTATCCCCATCATAAACTAAAGTTAATCAAGGGCTTAATGTTAACTAATTAAACGTTTTAAGACGTCAGGACTTTGTAACTAAGTTAGAGGTAACACACGTTGGAATCCGGTAATTGACTGGAACTTTCTATCAGAAATGTTTACTTTGTACTGTACAGTTTCTCCTTGTTCTCTCTGAATAAGTCCCAACACAGATCAATAGTCTATGTCTATGTGGAATGGGCAATTTAAGGTTAAAAAGGAGATTGGACTTTCCTTAGAGGCGAAAAAATGGCTAACTTTTAATTACCCATGTAACAACACGGAGAGCCTCTTTATATATACAGACGGTCTTTAAATGTAAGTATGTTCACCAAGGTTTCTAATGGTTTTTTAAAATTCTTATAAATAAATGCAAATGAAATCCTCTATCATGGAACAGACAATCCATCATACTTTCAAATAAACACGTGCATTGGGCCTGGGTAATATTCCCAAAAACAATGGTAATAAATTTAAATGATGCTATTCGTGAGCTATTTCCCAAGGAAGCAGTTTTTGTCATGGATTTAGTACTATCTATATAAAGTGGATCCATGCTCGGTCCTCTTAATACCGACAAGCCGTCCGCTCAATGGTTGCCATCGACGTGGACACTACTAGAGAAGTTTGGGGTGTCCATGTTGGATGGTAGTCAATGTTCAGATGTTGTGTAGGGAAGAGAACTGAGTGTCAGACTTGTCAGTTAGCTGAAAACCAAACCAACACTACGTAGATCGGATTCCACGTAAAGCTGTAGGTCCCATAGTTGCCCTGGCTATTGAGCTATTAATAAATAGTCCTTTCTGGGCTAAGTCAAACTGAGATAGTACCAATGACTACACTCGTTCATCTACACTCATCACACTGATTCACCCCTCACATTCGCCCATATCTGTGCGATTGGCGTCTTAAAAATGAATAGTAATAGTAATAATAATGAAGAATGAATAAAGACCTTAAATTGCTGCTTAGATATCAAACCTAAACTCTCATAGACCCCTTTTATAACATAACTGTGGTAGAATTTGATATCAGTAAATAAAATGTTTTCATTTAATATTTTGTTTCCTTTCTTCTTGAATATTTATGTAAAACAGTTACTACACACAACATGAATAAATAAGTAAACACTGATTTCGTTGTCATGGTCCAGACGTTGAAATGAACTCCAGTTTGTTTCCATTGGGAATCAAGAGTTAGGTGAATGGTTTTACAATGTACAGAAATTAAATATAATTTTTCAATGTATTTTAAGTAAATACTGTTGTCTTATAATTTAAAATAAAAAATTAAAATACAATTTTTAAATATTTGTTTCATTATTAACTTGTAAATAAACTATATTTTACTGATTTAAATCACCTTTATTCAATGTTTGTCAAAATTATTACAGGAAGTTAGGCATCTAAGAATAAGAACTTATGTAATCACTTGGTTAGTTGAGACCAGAATAACAAACAAGAGAAATTGCTAGCAATTACGTTTACAGTACTTTTATTGCCTCATTCATTCAACAACACTCCAGGGGCACTACTGTAACCACGTGGCCGACAATGGCACTTAGGACCACCAAGGTGTAATACATTATAGTGTTAAATATTTTATACTTCTTAAAATTAAATAGCACAAGAAACATTGTTGATTTTAAATTATTAATTACAGCTCAGATTTTTATGATGTAATTACTTCTCAAATCACTTCCTGGTTATAAAAAAGGGAATTTTCTCTAAAAAATAAAAATGCAAATGTGTAACTTTGAATTTGTTCTAAATATAATGGACTTTAGCATAGTTCATAACAATTGCATCTTTCAGTATTTGCTAGTAAGTGAAACACCAGTAAATTAACGGATTATTTATAAATTTTATAACAAGCTGATAAGTTATAATATAATATTTTTAGACACTTCTTTGATCTTTTATTTTTATCTTGTGTGAAAATTTGTTTGCAAGAATAGAACAGGAAATACATTAGTGTGACGCTATTATTATTATAAATGACATGTACGATTTGTAGGCTATCGCTGAGAAATGTAAGAAGTTACTGAAATTGAAAAAATAGACATAATTACACATATTTAAAAATTTTATCTTTCAGTAGGCCTACTTATCACAAAGAAAACTTCTGATAGTATGCACTTACAATAATACAACCGCCTAGTAAAACAACAAACAGAGCTAAAGTTTTAAAATTAAAGCGGTGAATATTATTTAATATATTTAAATTTAGAATTTTTTAATAAATATAGTTTGTTGGTTACCGAAATAGGTAAAGTGGTTTTATAGATGTCTTGTCGCTTATTCATAGTAGTTTATTAAACATTTTGTACATATTATTTTGATTTATTACTATAATGAACACTACAGAGCAGAAGTTGATACTCTATGCTATGAATACCTTTAAATATGTTCTCTTTGTAAAAAACGTATTGAGGATAATAATTATCACCAATTATGAATTATATGATTATGAAAATTATAACTATTCATAGTTATAATTATGAATGATTATGAACTAATTATACATCAATATTAGTACAATTTTTCTAGCTGCTATGAGCAGTCCATAGAGGAAAGTTCTGTTCATTTAGAACGTTCATCTATGGAACAAGCACGACGCTAGCGATCCTAGCGCCAGCTGGCAGTATTGCGTATACCTGCACTGTTTACATCCACAGCTGTGATTGGTGTGGTGTAGTTGTGTGCTCCTGCTACTTGAAGCGAGACTGTCGTGTTAGCTTCACAGTGCTGTTGTGAAAGTATCGTGATTGTACGTTGTTATACGTTTCTGGTACTGATTGCTGCAGTTTGGTTAGAGGTATGTTGACATTTCAAGTATATGTTTTGTATGAAGAAGTTATATCAATGTAATTTAAAATTAGTTTTATATTCATACCATATTAAGTATATACTTTTTTGTATATCAATCAATATTTTGGTATTTATGCCGTTTCTTGTCACCAAACAAATTTGGAACATTTTGCTTGAAATGGATTTAGAATTGGCTTTATTTTCACGAGATATGCTTTTTATTCCGCGGAAAAAATATATTTTACCGAAAAATTCGAAAAACCAATGTCACAACTTTTAGTATTTTTGTCATATTTCCGTTAATTTGAAAGGTATTTTAATAAAAATGTTTAATTTTGATGTGTTTTTTGCGCTGAATACAAATTTGAAAAATATTTTCGTCGATTAAAAATATTACTACTATCACGGCGAATCGCGATTAGCGGCCACTACGTGATTATATACAACAACTATTAATCACAAAAACCGAATTCACCTATATTCCCGCCGGAGTGATGGCTGTTAGGTCGTCACGGCTCCAGGCCAAACACTGGAATTTAACGCAAATTACGAATTTTTGTTGAGAAAATAGACAGTTAGGATAAGCTAGGTTATGTCAGTAAAAAATGCATTTTTCGAGCTGAAAAAATAATTGTACTACAAAACCAGTTATTTATTTGTGTTCAGCATAAAAACACGAGAAATGAAAAAAATAAGTTGACAAAAAATAACGATTTTTAAAAAAGTTTGTTTTTTCACAATCACATAAAAACTAGCTTTTCGATTTTTCGGTAAAAAACTAGTTTTCCGCGGATGAAATCAAACTCCTGAAGAGATATAAACTCATTTTTCACCACTTTTTCAAAATGAAATCGTATTTTTAGAGTTGGCAAGAAAGTGCATAGTTACCAATATTTTAATAAGGTATATTATTCAAATATTCTATTCGTACAACACAAGTTTAAGATATTTTTACATATTTTTAGTTTTTGAGACCTAGAACTCGTTTACGAACACCACACAGATACAGCTGATTCACCGTGCGCGGTTCGTTAACCTCAAAGAGTAGCTTTTGTTGGATGCCGATTCTATTGTGCGCATAAAGTAACATTTGTACATTGGTTGGATGTATTAAGGTAAACAAAAAGATGTACAATTGATTTATCTACCATGTTTTATATAATAATATTAACTTGAGTCTCAAATAGTGCTAACTAAAGTAACTATTCAGGATATCTAAATGATAAATATTTGTTCAGAAAAGTTTACAAACATGATGCAAAATAAAAACCGTAACGTAAAATAAAAAATGGTTTGTTTGGTAAAAAAATATGTTGTTGATTTTTTATGAATACAAGTTAAGTTTACTGCTATTTACAATGATTATAAAGTATATTTTGAATTACTATGACAAATTATATCACATAGAAAAACCTTTTTTAATTAAATGCAATGATAATAAGCTATAAACTTAAATAGAACTGAAAGTTTTTGATAAAGAGCCGACTTTACTTATAGCGTTAAGTATGATAAAGCAGAGTTACGAAACTATTCCCTATAACTGGTAATTATGTAAATTGTGGTTCAACTATACTCCTAATCAGTTCTTAGATTAGTGGTGAAGTTGTTTTCAACATGCAGTTATCTGAAGTGAGTTAGTCCCACAGCTTGTAGTTAGCGGAGTTCTCACAACTCTGCTTGGGATATATATGCTCAACTGAATTTAATTATCTAGTATAATTGGCCTGGTTCGACCAACAGATCTAAAACTTATCTCTCATGATTTGCAGAACTTCATTACTCTTTGAATGTATTGCATCTCTGTATAACCTAATATATAGAACACTGTTATTTAGATTTCCAATAATTATAAGACTAATTATTGTTATATCAACAAAATTATATGTTTATATTTCTTAATATAAAAGTTTTTATTTCTATGACCAAATTAGATCATGTGCAAATAAGTTGTTGATAAATTTCAGTGGTATTAGGATATAAAATTAAATAGAATTGAACGTTAAATATATGACAGTACCCGCAGTTTTCATGGCATAATAAGAGGGTCCCATTTCGTTCAACAATAACCAAAAACCTATGCGATAAGTGAAACTTGAAAAATTTTTGAGTATTCTAATTATAGAGCACATCGTGAATATTTAGGGAACTTTGAAAGATACTGCCTCTTTTTGGCGTTGAGTCGATAGTTTTTGTCAAATGTAACAATCTAATCGTTCAATACACAGCAATTAACACAACACTACACAGCTTAATAATGTTGTCTCCGAGACACAATATTTTCACAACACTACACAGCTTAATAATGTTGTCTCCGAGACACAATATTTTACTTTGACTGAAGCTAGGCTAGGCTTTGTCGGTCAATAGTCTTACCATAGGCTACGTAATCATTTGAAGACGATTGGTAATTTGAAAAAAGAAAATAATAATAATAATAATAATAAAGTTTAAAGATTTTTTATGGACGAGTGTTATTATGATGTACTTGACTGGTGAATCACAATACACCTAACCTAACCTAGCCCTAACCTAACCTAACCAAACCTAACCAAACCTAACCTAACCTAACCTTGCCCTTTGCTCAAATGATTGTCTGAAGAGGGACAAGTAATATACTTAGATTTGTGGGGTTTGCCCTAAGAGGGATGTAAAATTTACGACTTACTAGGTAAAGAACTACTTAAAAGAGCCCTCGTCCTAAAAATAATGATGCTATTTAATTAGATAAAGGTTAGTTCACATATTAAGTTTTTTTCGTGTTTGTTCTAGAGTAAGAACACGAAGCTAAAATACTTGACTTGATATTTGTAGGCAAGTTATTTTTGTATAATTTTAATAATATTGAAAATACTTTGTCACTTTTAAGTATACGAAGTTTCTTGTATATCTATCACGTTTTGAAACACATTTTATAAACCACTTAAATGACGTATACTTGGATTGTCCAAATAAGAATAGTAAAACATATCCTTTTCAATTCTCATGTT
>JAQJVL010001076.1:227653-267481 GCA_035578905.1 Stictocephala bisonia | reverse complement strand
GGATAACAATGATAAAAAAAAAACTTGAGATGTAATTCAATAGAATCCCTCTACCAATTATCGTAAAACACCGCTATCATATGGGTGAACAAACTTAACATGGCTGATAAGAAAACTTTTTTCTCAGTCTTGACAGTTATTTTAGTTTAAATGTATCTGTTAAAAATAGCGATGGGCTGCACCAAAACCTATGGACATTGTTGGCCTATCTAAGTCAACCCGCCAACCTTCTGACAAAAAGGTAGTATACAAACTATATAAGAAAAAGAGAAGCCCGCAGCATGCACTGTTAGAAGTTTCAATGTCTTTCACTCTCCAAGAGTTAAATGAGGCAGTCACGGCTCTGCCACTTTGGAAAGCAGCCGAGATGGATGGCATCTTCCCAGAACTTTTAAAACATGCTGGTACAAAAGTGAAGCATTGGCTTTTAACAGTCTTCAACCCCATTTTGACAAGTGGCTATCTAACAGCAAAAAAAAAGCTCTCAGAACTGTTTAGCATACTATTAAATCAACTATTGGTCACTTCTTTGTGTGCTGGAAAACCAGCAACATGGAATATTATGAGCGGACAGTCTTCTTGTTTCTATAAACAATATTATTACATTGATGAGATGGTGTTGTGGTTGAGTTCATGTAATATTAAAACATTTTGCAGTAAATAATCTAATATAAAAGCATGTGCATGAAAGCTCATTTAATATGAACTGAATTCAAATTCAGTTCATTATAAATTGTGTTTAATTCAAACCTGCATTGTGCAATTCAAATATAAAATCTAGGGGAAGCAACAACTACGATCTCAATAGAAATGTCATTACCATTCTTAGCCATGATTTATAATTGTAGAAATGCAAATTATTGTACAGCCTCACTTAAAATTGAACCCTTCGCACACGGAAACTATTTTACCCTATTTTAAAGTAAATTTTTTATTGAAATGTGTAATTAATTTTTTTTAAAGTTTTAGAAACATAAAAGAACGTAAAAATATAGATTTATATTTAAAGTTAAAATTATAATTATTTTAATGCTATTTTATTGTAGATGTACAATTATAATTAAAAGTACAAGTATAAAAAAATGGTCAACATTTTAGTTGAAATTTTTAACAGTACCTGTCATTAATGATACAATAATAACTACCACAAAATAATTGAAAACTAGAAAACAAAGAAAAAGAATGATAAGTGATGTAAAAACAATGTGCTTGGGTGGAGCGACAGACCGAGGATATTTCCGTTTTCTGATACATGCGTGTGCAAAGGCAGGAGACGGTGCCTCGTCCATCTCGCTCTGATTGGCTGCCCTGCTCCTTTTCATTCATAGACAATGTACAGTTTTGATAGTACTGAGGGAGTTAGCTAAATACATATCTAAGTTGATGCTGCACTCTAGCGGAAGTTTTTGGAACTATCCTTTACACTATTGACAGAAATATTTCATTTCGGATATATTCAATAACCGCATTTGAGGCAAAGTGAGGGCTGGTTATATATTCATTTGCTGCGTACGAAGGGGTAAATCTGAACACAAAACAACTATAAAAACTGTAAAATATAATTCTTATTTACCTGGTTTCTGAATGATATCCACTTCTACAGGTTCTATAGGTAAGAGCTATAAACAATAATACAGTACAATTACACAAAAGTTGTTAAAACTCACTCTCTTCCTGTTCAGCTTTCTTTCTTTTTTAAAATCTTTTTCTTCATCTACAGGATTCCTTTTCTTTAATTTTTCTCTACGCTCCTTTTTCTCAGATTTGTCAGTACTGCTGGACTGAAGTTCACTGCTAGATACCTTGCGCTCCTCGTGTTTCTGAGGTCACATAAAACAAGGATGATTTGCTAAAGTGGACAACGCCTTGGCTGTCCACGCAAATCTAGAAAATACTTAACATAGGTTATTAGTTGAAACACACTAAAACAGTTCACAATTCATATGCATTTCCAAATCCCACTTAATTGTATATTTATTTCCGTGATTGCATAAGATCAATTGAAAACATAACAATAATAATAAAAGGTGTAAAGCATTTTAAAGAATCTATAACCACAGTACATGAGGAACAACTAATTTATATCTAATTTAAAAATCCAAAAATTAAGGATCATATCAATATAATATTTTATAAATATCTGGAAGAATCTAAACAATGTGTTAAATTTTGATAAAGATCGGTAAGTGATCATCAATTCTGATTGTCTGTAGTATTATAACAGTGAGGCGCAGGCAGCAAGAATCAATTTTTCATACAAAAAAAAATCTTTTTAAAATCAAAAACACTCTTAGCTTCAAGTTTTGGAGTCACAATAGAACTTGTTCTTAGATATTATCTTGATAACATTCATCTAAATAATATTCTTGCTATGAGTATTTGCCTAAGCATTAACCTTCCCAAGCTGTTTTCCTTTTTTTAAACATATATTTTACAATTCTTTAACTCGTAATAAAAAGACTACTTATTCTAGCTATTTTTGTTTAAATGCTATTTTGAGCTTTTAAGCAATATCTAGGGCTAAGTTCAAACAAGTTTTCTATGCCTTATAATTCCTATCTTCTCTTTTTTGTTATTACAGTAGACTTTCGGTTATCCGAGGTAATTGGGAACGAGACCGGATAAGTAAAAACTCGGATAATATGGAAGAGGTTAAGTGTGCTTAGTAAAAATAATGAAAATGCACAAAACTAGTTTATTGCAAAATAAACATTATTACAGCCTTTTAACAAAGTACGAACATCACGTATCACTTTTATATATTTTAAAATTTTATTGCCACAAGATGTCTAGAAATTTACCAAAGTCGGAAATTACAAGTCTGAAACAGGCGGAGAAAAAATGTAACAATATGATTAAATGAAAAGGTCTAGATATAATGTCTGTTGCTTGGCTGTAATAGATATAACATAATCTTAGTTGAAACCAAAAGCAGAGATCTCTCATATCATTATTTCATCCATGAACAGCGGTATTCGCCACTTGGTTTTATGTGCAAGGTACGTTCAGAAATGAACCAAACAAAAACATCATATTCATCTAAACATGCAGTCTAAAGCAATTGAAATATTACTAATGCAAAGTCAAATTCAAATTTCTTTATTCATGAAATGTAAAAAACTTACATTGAATAGTGTCAATTTCTACAAATGAAAAAGTAGTTAAGATAAAAAATTTGCAGGGAACCATTAAACATTTTAACAGAATAAAATTATTCTATTAATGTACCAAATTTGTAGTATACTTTGAAGAAGAAAACACTAATCGATTCATAATTTCAATTCGGATTGGAGACAAAATCCCATCTTCCATTCACATTCATATCAAAACACTGTAATAAAATAATTTTAATTTTTAAAATTTTTGATTTGATGAATAGCTTGGTTAACCTAGTGGCTCGGTTGATTTGCACTCGCATAACCAAGAGTCTACTGTATTGTGAAAGTTCTATTTAGTATCAACAATTTTCTGTTTTTGTTGAAGAAAACAATATCAAAATAAGAAAAACAATCACTAAACATTTATCTGCTTAGATAAAATACTCTTCTCGTTAAAATTCTTATATGCTAGCAATGATTAAAAATTACTATGATTTTGAATTCCATTTAACAACAAATCATTTTTGTCGTCAAAACCGATTTATGAAACTAAACCCAATATTCTAACTTATATTCTGTTAGCCAAGAGTTGAGAGTGAAGCTCCACTTAGACTGTTCAAGGGCGCCAGCAGCTAATAAAAAGAGGGTGTCCATGTGGACCCTTGATTTACAACAGGACTAATGGCATCCCAAGCGGCAGTCAGTCAGTTAAGCTCAGGCAGATAGGACATGTACAGTTCATCACTAGAGCAACCTGTGAACGCCTGTGAATCAGCCTAGCGCCTATGTCACACCAGCAGTAGATGGAGCTTCACTCTCAACTCTTGCCGAATGGAACATGTATATTCAACTGAATATGGATAGAATCTTAAGCAAAACATCTGTGTGAATTATTATTTTGGTTTTAATAATAAATCATATAAAATGTGCTACAAATCTAAAGAGCATAGCAGTAAATAATCATTAAATTTCTTTTAAATTTCTGTTACTAAGTGTGTTTACTTTGAAAAAATGTGTAGTTTTAAAAACCAATTACAACTGCTCTTATATGAATCTTGTATATATTCCCGAGCTTTATAGAGCATTACAACAGGATTTAATGATCAATTGAAATCAGATTTTTAGAATAAAAACTATTGTCACACTAAAATTCTTACTCACCCCTCAACTGAAGGTGCAAGAAGGGGAAAAGACAGCGTTAAGGAGCGACACAATGGATTAAGATGCTTTCTGAGGATGCATTCAGAGTGGGGCAGCCATCTTGTTACTCGAAAAATACATGCCACGTAAGATTTCTTCAGGAACAATGAAGACCTTCTGCGATGGGTTTCTTCAAAACCTCTGGATTCCACGAAGTAGAAAGTAAATAGGTTTTTATAAGTTGTTATTTCAGAAAATTCTTTTCTTCATAGTTTAGTTTTTTTCTATAACCATTTGATTAGATATTATTTCTTCTAATTTTTGTTTTTGTTTCTATTTAAAACTGTATGGAGTGAGACTAAAATATTTTGTTTTCTTGTATTTCCTTATTTGTATTACAATTCTGTGTTCAATTATTCATTATAATTGTTATGACTTTTGTTTTATATTCTTTTTTCTGATTGTTCTGAATTTGATACGTTGTATTTATAGTTCACGATTAGCAAGTAACACCTCCGAATATTCCATACAATGTGATTCTTCCATTTATTTTTAATTAATTGGGATTATTATTTTATTTTTATCTATGTACGTTATTTTGTCTCCTTGTTAATAATTTATTAACATTACAATGTACGTTTGATAACAGCAGCAACTAGTATATTGAAATTTATTGATTTTTTTATGAATATTCATTGACCAATTAACATTTTTTAAACATACTTCTCTTTCAATAAATTATGTTCAATATTTTATCTCATTGTATTATACATTTTTCATCATATATTATAAAATTATTTAAATGTTTGAACTCTTTAATTTTATTTCTGAATTCTCTGATATATGTAACCATTCTAATCGGAGTAAGGTTAGCAACTAGAGCAATCTTCAATCATCATTCATTATATGATTCTTCGTCCTATTGCCTTGAAGAGTCAAGTGGACCGATCTTCATATTTCTCTTCCTTCCTTTACTTGATTCCATTTATTATATATTTTACTATAACAATTCTCAATTCTTATTTTTTTTCTGTTATTGTGTTTCTCTTAAAAATAAATTAATTTAAATAAGCGTGAAGCATTAATTCATCTTCTTAAATATTTTCCGTTATGTATGATACAGGCATTGGTCTTCCTAATCCTGTTAAGTTGATTTCTGTTGATATTCCGACTTCTGAAGAATTTACTTCAACAAAACGGGGGTTTTTCTGACTATACTCATATGAGCAGTAAGAAAGACTCAAAAACAAATTATATGAATCGCGAAACTCAATAATAAGGATTACCTCTATAACATTTGGGGCACTTTATGGAACAAAACGGTTATCACGAGAAATATTGAAAATTTACAAAAAACTTGAATTTTATCGACATTATGGCTAAGTCTATAGAATGTCCCAAACCACTCGCGCACTGCACAGCGACATGAAGAGACTATTTCCAATCTTGTTTAGAAGACATCGATGCTTACCTTCGAGGTGGTGCTGGCTTCAAGCTTTCTTCTCTTTGACTCTGGAAAATGAATCACTATGTTAATTAATGGTTCAGGGTAAAAGTTAACAGTTATAAAACTAAGATCATGAGGTCACAAACATTTGAAATACTTCATGATAGTTGAGATTTTTTTGTATAAACATGATTTTAATTACTATTGTCAGGAATTTTAGTATGGTATCTTTTTCAACAAGTTGTGTGTAAAGAGTCAAACTTTATTTTTTTAACTTGGATGCCTTTGGAATACCGGTGAATAACAGAACATTATAAAAAAACATTGCTGGTAGAGCAGCTGAGATTCCAGACAATCTACCTAAGCAAGACTAAGCGGTAGGAAATGTTTGACTAGCCTGGAATTTCCCTCACTTAATAATTATTTGAAGTTTACATCATGACCCACCCCCCAAACTTTCTAAACTAAAACAACAACAAAAAATTATACTGAACGAAAATAAAAAGTTCTCAATATTAGATTTTTAGTTTCTGAGCATAATATTATATTGATTGTAGTGTATAAAATGATAGCTCAATTATTTTATTCTGACATTTGTATTTTTGAGGGTTTTTTTAACTGGCCCGCCATCACAGGGAAATATAACTAACAGTTCTAGGTTTAACGACAAGTAAATAAATCTTACTAATTAACAACAAATAACCTCAATTATAATCACTGTTCAATAATATGTTTTAGCTCACCAGCTTACTATTTTGATATCATATGACACTTTATATTATTATTATTAAGTAAATTGTGACAAACTGTTAATTAAAATTCAAGTAAAATCCCAATTGTAGGAAATGTTAGTGACTCAACCAGTTTACAAAACAGGTAGATTTCAAATTGGAAACTTAAGTAAATAAATATGCTTTTTCCAATTTAAATCCTTTATAATAATAACAAAGTACTTTATATTGACATATAAGATATTATAGTATATTAGAGCAGATAGGACATCAGTAAACTTACCTACAGTCCAATAACACCTTACAGTAGTAAACAAATACAGAAACAACACATTTTCCACTGGCTCTTTCATCAGGTGAGTAGACTGACAACGTTGTATATGTGGCAGTGGATCTAATGCATTATGTATAACATACTATTGTAAAAAATGTGTTATTTCTGGATTTGTTTACCTATGACACTGTACATGTATGGGTGGGTGGGTGGGAGGGCCATCACTACTGTGTTTAGTATCACTACACGTGGGTGAATACCACCATACATTGTCTCTATTGTCATAATACCACTGTACGTGTATGGGGTGGGTATATGTATAATGTTAAATTTGAAGCAGTAAACAAAATTGTACAATTGTTCTTATGTAGCAACATGAAACTGTAGACTGCACATGGAAAGAGTACTTATAGTCCACCAGGTGTTAGAGGGCAAACTTCTTAGGAAAGTTAGCTGGTGTCCTATATCTCTGAATACACTGATTTATGGTCTAGTGCACTTTAACCTAATCTAAACTATGATGTAGTATTGTGTTTTAATATGACATAGTCATAGTTGCAAGTCGAACAAACAAATCTATTTTATGAATTTTAAATTCTGTCAAGTCATTTATGCTAACTGAGATTTTAAAGTACTTCTTGTTTCTAAACAATTAATCGATCAACAACACTTATCTTCATGTAAATAAATTTTCTAATGTAAGGATAAGACACTAGGTATTCAGAATTAATGCTGTCAACAACTTTTAATTAATTGGTAAAAATCAGTGTTGTCCTTAAGTCCCTTCCTGAGGCTTGTCGAGAGCTATACACGTACAATGATATTGTTTTTAATAAGGTAATTCGTGATGAAGTATCGAATTATTAAAATTTGTTTATATCAACGATACATTTTAAAACTTGGCTAAGTTGGATTTAAAGTAAATAATAAAAAACATTAGGAGACACCCCTGCACGCTTCGCGTGCCATCTCTATCCCTCACTGCACTCGTAATACCTCAGCATGTAACTTTTGACTTAAAATATTAGTAATTAAACTGTTTTAAGTAAAATCATATTACTTAAATTCATTTACATTAGCTCACTCACTGCAGTTGATTTATACTCTATTCAAGGTATTCAGAATTAATGCTGACTGTCAACTAATAATTAACTGATAAAAATCAGTGTACATGTTATGTTATATTCATTTAAAATCAAAATAATATTTAAATATCATAATAACGTTATTTAATAGTCAATAAACAAAACATTACAATTAAGTGCTAAATTACACAATTTAACTACTTCTGTATCTGCTTATCTTAAAAATTTACTAGGGGACCCCTCTGCACGCTTCGCATGCCAACACCGTCACTCGCTGCGCTCGTGATGCCTCGACCTTTGGCCTCAGCATGTAACTTTTGATTTCATATATTAGTAATTAAACTGTATTAAGTATTATCATATTTTTTTAGTTCATTTACAGTAGCTCACTCACTGCACTTGATTTGCACTCTATTTATAGTATAATAATTATAAACAACCAATATTCAAGATTCAAGATATCTTTATTCATTACATACATATAATTGAGTACATTGAATAGAGTCTGCTATAGCTATAAATATCTAAGTTAAAACACATTAATGTTGGTACTTATCATAAAATTCTTCATAACTATAAACTGTTATCAATTAGAAGAGATTTTAACTTTTTTCTAAATACATTTATGTTTTGTTCTTTTCTTATAAGTTCTGGAACATACTTTAGAAACTTTGTCCCAATATAAATAGTTTTTTTTTTTCATAAAATTGCAAGCGGTGATAAGTGGGTTTGATATCATTTCTGCCTCTAGTATTATATGAGTGAACCCTATTCAGAGAGGATTCTTGAAAATGTGTTTTAAGGTACATTAGAGTATCGAAAATATATTGACTATATACTGTCATAATGTTTAAACTTTTAAAATATTCCTTTACTGAAACGTCATTCTTTAAATTTAGCATCTTTCTGATTGCCTTTTTTGGCTTTTGATAATTAAATCTAAATTTGATTTTTTTGTTGAGCCATATAGACAGATACCATACGTTATATGAGAATGTATAAAAGAAAAATATATCATTCTCAATGTTGTGAGGTCACACAGTTTTGACATTTTTGAAATATCATATAACCCGGAATTTATTTTAGATAACACTTTCTGAACATGTTTATCCCAGTTCAAATTTTCATCTATTATTAACCCTAAAAATGTTGTGCAGTTTTTTCTCTGAATTAGCTCATTGTCCAATGATAATTTTGGTTCCTTATCAACTCTGTTTTTAGATGTTTTAAAGCAAACAAAATTTGTTTTTATTTGTTTTTTTAGCTTTATTATTACTAAGCCTATATCAAATGTTTTCGTTTTATTTAACAGCTGATGATAACATACACACATATAGACAATTCACTCTTTTATAATTAAGTTGATATTTTACCGTGCTTCTCTCTATGTATAGCCTAACAAATTATTTTGACCATTTATCATTTGTTTATGTCGCCAGCTGGTCAATTAAAATTAATCTCCATAAGAATAACATTGCAACTTTGACGCTGTGTGGGGCAAAAACCTATCGGAATTTCAAAAATCTAGCTCTGTTACGACTTAGAAATCAAAATTGTCTTTTGAATAAAAAAGATTTCATCAAAATCAGTCAAATAATGTTGAGAAAATGAGTGAACTAAATGACCCGATTGTTTTAGTATTTAGGATAACTATGAATTTTTCATAGCGGTGAAAACATATTTAAGATTATAAATAATAAATTTGGGTTGCATGCAATGGTAATACAATATGGTTAAGTATCTTTATGAAGTTTTAAATCTATTTGAGCCAAAAAGAAATTATTCTAGCCTGCATTAATAACAATGGATATTGAAATGTTATTCCTCAATTATAAACAAGTAAAACGATTGTAAACAAGTCTATTGATTGTTATTACCTCTGTCGACATCAGGAGTGTGACGTAGAGAACCAGAGCTGCTATTAGACACGGAACTCAGTTGGCTATCCTGCGATACGTAGTAGTTGGATCCTGTGCCGTAGTAGGTGCCCCGCGTCACAAGTTCTCCGTCCTTGCTCAGTGGCATCTCTGTGTATCGTTCCTCCTGCACGAACATACTGTATTTAAGAATTGGCTTGACCTTGAGTATTCGCACATCTCTAATTTATTTACTGGTATACTAAGAGAGATAGGATCAGCAAGCTTACCTTAGAAGACAAGTCCACTAACACCAGAGTAGTAGTAACTTAACCAAAGTAGTAAGCCTAGTGCCCTTTAACCCAACACCTTAGTAGTAATCACATGTTGCACAAATGTTCTGGCCAGATAGGTGGGGAGGGACGGAGGCAGGGACTCACCTAAACTATTATGTAACTAGAAAGTGCCAGTAGCAAAGAAAATTTGTGCAATATGTGATTTAATTGTATTTGTTTACTACTGTGGTGTTAGTAGACACATCTTCTCAGGTAAGTTTTCTAATGACCTATTTCTCCTAATATACTACTTCCTAATAACCTAACCTGTAGTTAATTTACTATTATCTGCTGTTTCATCAAACTTTATTTTACTTATTTAAAATTCAAATTTGACAAGTTAAATTTACTATATTAAGATTTAATTTGTTCTTCATGTGTGTAACAGTTTTAAGTTGTACCATCCTTCAGTTCAGCTTGACCAAACCAAAAAAAGTCACATACCTAAGACAGTTAATTATGATCGTTTTGAAATGTTTTGATAACAAGGAATCGGATAATGCCTTTTGGCCTTAATTCTTACTACAAAAATCAATACAAATAGATAACCAGAATCAATTCCTTTTAAAATACAGTGAATATCCCAAACTGTATTTTGAACGGCTTGGGATATTCACTGTATATTGTATATTAAATCTTACTCTGAATTTATCCTCTCTAGATGAAGATTTTTCTTCTAGGTTTTTTTCTTCAGCTCTCTTTTTTGCTTCCTCTCTCCTTTCTTCTTTCTTAAGCTGCTTTTCTTTTTCTAATTGCTCTTTCTCTCTGAGTTTTTCTGCCTTATGCCTTGGAGGTTTTCTGGAAGGTAAAAAAATCAATAATCACAACTAATTCAATCTTAGTCAATTTTCTAAAACATATATGCACAATACTGTAATGACGCTAAAAAAATGTTATATATATTGTTTATTTTGAAAACAAGTTTTTGTCTCAGGCAGATACAAACAAAATGTCTCAAAATAACCCAATGTAAGATATTAGCCAATATCGCTTATTCAAGCAATATCTAAAATATATGAGTGAATAGTTAATAATCAGCTGAGAAATTACTTTACAAACCTGAAGCAAACTAATTAATTATTTATCAACTTTGTTTCGGACCTCGAGGGTCCGTTAGCGATGCAGTACTTTAATTAATTTAATTTTTAATTAAATTAGTAGACATATGGGGATATTCAACAAGTGTCTGTGACAAATAAAAGACATTCTCTTTCAATACGAAAATTAAAAACCTTAGATACCTCTGAAAACACAATTAAAAGGTCAGTATATGTCCACAATCCTTGCCAGCTTGTGAAAATAACTCATAAGTCACATGACAACAAAGTAATAAAAACTGCTTCAGATACTGAAATCTTTATATATGGTGTCCCTCATAGACCTATTTTAGGCCTTTTTTTATTTGATTGCTAAATAGAAGATAGTGTTGACTATAGTCCAAAAAATTTTCGTCTTTATACAGATGATTTCAATCTAAAAATAATAGTTATTACCAGTTTCAATGAATTAGAAAAGATATCATATAGTTAAAAAAAAAATATATATATATATATATATATATATATATATATATATACAATTTAGTAACAAATGCTCAACAAACTAATTTTGTCAAAACTATCCAGGAACACACAATTGCTCCATTTTTAATCTATATTTCACAAGAAAGAGAGAATATAAGCATTACCAAGTTTTTGGATTTAATAATAGCACTAGGGATATTTTCCATTAATTCACTACCATAACAAAAACTTAGGTTAAACTAACATAACCAAACCAAATCTTACATAACTAAACCTAACATAACCTAACCAAAGTAGTGATGATGAATTAACGAGAAAGGTCCAATAATACATAAGAATTTAAGCTATGATTGTCTTGTTTAAGCAATTTTATTTAAAATAGAGTTAAGGACTATATTCTCATAATGTCAAATTTTAATTAATTAAATGGATAAAAAATATGGACAATATTCTGGAATTGCAGAAAAGAACAATAAGAATATGATGAAACTACTGTCTAATTCAAAAAGCAATGTACTCGAGTTTGAACCACTGTTGCAAAATAAACACCCATCCGATTCTGTTGTGTTGTACACCACAATTTAGCTTATTTAATTCTACATAATTTCATATAACTTGTATGTTTTTTTAAAGACTGAGAATTTTTTATAGCAGGAAGAATACAAAAAAATAAAAAGTGAAATTTTTGCACTTTTGGAGTAAAGGTAATTTTAAAAATATCTAAAACAAAAAGTAGTAAAGATAAGTTAATGAAACTTTAACCACATGTGAAGAAGGTTGTTTTTTGTAGTCTGTCCACATTTTAGAATGTTTACTCTTTAAAAAAATGTTCTGTTGTAATTTTTGTAAACCCTTGCAAACTTATAAATGGCTGATCATACAAACTTCCAAAACTGTTCAAAAATACTGGATTGAAAAATAAAGTAGGATTATAAAACGGTAAGTGCGATACAAAAAAATCTTGCGATTTTATATCACATGATAATTCAACAGACATTAATGTGCCGAACTTGCACGACCGGCCGAGTCACCAAACGTGGTGTTACCACTTCTTGCAGCTGGACTTCCACCCCATATTAGGGGACTTATTAACAACTATGAATGACAGATATGGGTCATTCTCAAAATAATGCATCTTTATGTAAATTAAGAAATATTTTAAAATTAAAAAATAATAGTTTAACCATATATATTTTTGGATAGCTGTCATCATCCAGAATAACATTATAGTATTGGCAGAGATGGTTTACTTTTATTTCAAAGAAAAATGCAGATTTTCTGAAACCTATGTCCACGGAGTTGAGATATGTACACGGAATATGCTATTTGAAGTGGGTAAAGAGGTTTTAAATAAGTCAAAATATAATCAAATCTCACTTTTAATGTTTCTTTAAACATATTCTTTAAACCTGTAGGTTGTAACAGGTTATGTTACAACCTACAGTGAAATATTAATTACTAAATACAAATAAATTTACCTATAGTAAAATATTTTGCCTAAATTTATAAAAAATTCTTTTTCCTTTCATGACAATTTGTGGGGCTGGCAGAATCCCAACAATCTGGTTACAGGATACATACCCCACATCATTTTCATCAGGGCAAAAGGTAGATTGATTACCAGCATTTATAAAATACATCACTTCCACTTCCCGTTCGGGTAACACCTCCCCTTGCAATACCGCTAAGAAGTTTTTAGACGTTTTCCTTCCCATTATTGGCACTGTTTTAGTTGCATCTGACTTTGAAATTGCTTCTTTGTGTTTTTTAACTGTGGCTCTTGTCAATTGTTGGGTCGTTAAGTATTCCACATATTTCAGACACTTATATTTTTCTACTAAGCTCCCTGAGAACAAAGATACCCAGTTATTTTTTAGTTTTCTTGACATTTCCATGTGGAATCTTTGTTTCACTTGCTGACAAATGATTTCATTCATAAAAAGTCTTTTTTTAACTGCAGTGTCAAGATTAGTGTTGCGTAACATATTTTCCATTGTTCTTTTTTGTGTTCGTTTCTTATATTTGGCTACTTGTTTCTCAAGTTTTTTACACCTATCCTCAAGGTTTTGGAATTTTTTTCTCATCGCTTTTCGATTTTTCCTCGCTTTTTTCCTTCCTGAGTCAACTCGGCTGGTTGAAGGTACAGGATTGATAGGTTCATCATTGTCAATTTCAGACTGAGGGCTGTTAGCATTTATAAATTCCTCTACTTCCTTTTCTTGTTTTTTTCTTATCTAAACTTCTTCTGTATCCTTCCCTCCAGTTTTTACGTACTCTCCTTTTCTCTCTGTCATTAAGGTTTTGAATCAATTTTACTTTTCCTTGTTCCTTCCTTTGATGCCATCGTTGGCGTTCTTTCAATTTAGATTTTTCGTATTTAGCATCATCTTCTTTAATTTTATCTCTAGCCTTTTGCATGCTCCTTCTTTTCTGTTCCCTCCTTTTTTTCATCTTTGCGTCAGATTGAGAAGTATTTTTCTTAGGATTCATTTTAGCTGTAAAAAAAGAATAAAAAATAAACAGTTGTATAAACTAATCCAAAAATTCGAAGAAAATAGTAGTTGATTCATTTTACTTACCAAACAAATCTGTTGTAGATAAATTAGTAAGATCTAATACGGGTTTAAAGTTTTATTATTTAAAAAAGCTAATACTTAAACAAATTGTTGCAATGTTTGAAAATATTATAATTTTGAGCAATAAAATAAACTGGATGGATTAAATACACTAAAAATGTTAAAAGGTGAAAGTAGGCCTACTTACTATAACCTTTTAAAATATAATTTACATATGTATTATTTTATACTAAATGAGATAATTGTAATAACTATACACTTATAATAGGATAAAGAAATAAAATACATATGTGACTTTTCTAAGATACAGCTGTAAACAAAATATCTAACCACTTTATAAAGAAACGCTCAACTCCATGGACAGCTTACAACTCCGTGGACATGCCATTCCATGCAATGACCACGGAGTTGAAGTCCATGGAGTTGAGTAAATTACACATTAGTCATGAGTGAAAATTCAGTTTTGAGGTTAGGATTTAACTGGCTGTTCTTTGTATTGTTTCAGCAACTAATATAACCAATAAAAGCTTAAAACTAAATTAGAGAATAATAATTACCTTTTTTGAACAAACCACGGAGTTGAAGGAATGATCTCAACAAAACCAGAAACAATTTCTTGTATATGAAACTAGTTCATATTAAACATTCACCAACAGTTAACTGTGTAGTAGAAGCACAAACAGAGTTTCCCTCCAAGTGGGAAGCAGTATAGCCAACATTAAACATGAAATTACTCTTCTTCATCCCTGTCCATGGAGTGGAAATTGAAATGAGGGACGTTGATTCTTATGTTTTAAAAACACAATTAAATTATTTTGTTAAATATACATAGACTTTTTTAACGTTTTTATATGTTTTTAGTGTTATAATAATTATTTAAAAGAGCTTTGTAGCATCAATAATGGGGAAAATCTTAGTTAACATAAGCTCACTTCTGATAAGGGACGTCCACGGAGTTGAGTTTTACGTCCACGGAGTTGAGTTTTACGTAAGTAAAGTTGTTTATCATCGTCAATTTAAAAAACAGTGCTTCTACATCTACTTGTAAGACTTCGAAGTAGTTTTAAAATATTGATTATGGAAAAATTATATTGAAAAAAAAAATATTTTTATGGAGTAGCATGGTAGGGACAGTGAAAGATGCATTAAAATGAGAATGACCCATATACATATTAGAGCTAAAGGCTGGGGAATCACTCACAGTTACTAGAAATAAATACATCCTGCAAATCACCAATATAATGGGTGGCTCTCATTTTCACGTTACATTCAGCTTGTTACACGTGAAAATTTACATAATTGTAAATCCTGTAAATAAGTTATTTTTTAATTTGACAATCTTTTTAGAGCTATAACATTTTTAAACCTGTTGTTGGAGGGTCCAAAACCCTAATGACATAAGGTGATTAAAAAATTGTTTAAATTTAGATAGAAAACATGGTTAATTAACTGTTCAATACTTCCACAGTAATAAACCTTCCGTGCACTGTTTAAATACTTCCACAGTAATAAACCTTTCGTGCACTGTTTAAATACTTCCACAGTAATAAACCTTTCGTGCACTGTTTAAATACTTCCACAGTAATAAACCTTTCGTGCTCTGTTTAAATACTTCCACAGTAATAAACCTTTCGTGCACTGTTTAAATACTTCCACAGTAATAAACCTTTCGTGCACTGTTTAAATACTTCCACAGTAATAAACCTTTCATGCACTGTTTAAATACTTCCACAGTAATAAACCTTTCGTGCACTGTTTAAATACTTCCACAGTAATAAACCTTTCGTGCACTGTTTAAATACTTCCACAGTAATAAACCTTTCGTGCACTGTTTAAATACTTCCACAGTAATAAACCTTTCGTGCACTGTTTAAATACTTCCACAGTAATAAACCTTTCGTGCACTGTTTAAATACTTCCAGGCGCACAATTTGGCAACGCCAAAATGCTCAGTTGAAACTAGTTTTGAAGTGCTGCTCGAGAGGATTTGCTTACACATGAGCACACATCGATGTCTGTTGAATTATCATGTGATATAAAATCGCAAGATTTTTTAAATTCTACTTCCTGTTTTATAACCTACTTTATTTTTAAATCCGGTATTTTTGCACAGTTTTTGAATATTGTATGATCAGCCATTATTAAAATTGCAAGGGTTTACAAAAATAACAACAGAAAATTTTTTAAAAGAGTAAAAATTCTAGAATTTGGACAGACTACAAAAAAACAACCTTCTTCACATGTGGTTAAAGTTTCACTGACGTATCTTTAGTAAGTTTTGTTTTAGAAATTTTTTAAATAGACATTCACTCCAAAAGTGCTAACATTTTGTATTTTTTCGTATTCTACCTGCTATAAAAAATGTTTAAAGCCTTCAAAAAAATATGTATGCTATATTAAATTACATAGAATTAAATAAGCTAAATTTTGGTTTACAACACAATGAAATTGAATGAGTATTTATTTTCTAGCAGAGGTTCAAACTCGAGTACATTGCTTTTTGTATCTGAAAGTAAGCTGCAATGAAACAGCAAAGGAGCATTTTAAAACACTAGAAGATCTTGACGTTCATAGCAAATATATTTTTGATACAATTCTCTTCTCGAAAAGTAATTCTGCACACCAGACTATCTATTTCATTATTAAAATACTAGTAACAAAAAATAAATGATTCAGTTTCATATTTAATCCGTCACATGTCATGTAACTTACATTTCTCATCATTAATTTCATGGAAATAACAGAAAAAATAATTTTGACTGACCCAAGTTTAGCTAACTGGTGTTTACTATACATAATTATTTATTGCTATTATTATTAATAATTTTAATTGAAAGCCTATTGAGCAGAGCAGTTCAGTTAATTACTTTTTTTTTATTACTTAAGTCTTTATTTTTAAAACAAAAAGATTTGATAATCACTAAATTCTTGTTCTTATTTTACTGTAGGTCGAATTTTTTTGCAAATTCAAAATAAAACAGTTATAACAAAATTAGACTTACGGTACAGACGTGTCTTTCTTTACAGGTTCTGAAGATGACTTTACGGGTGACTGAGATTCAGGAGCTGATCGATTCAATCTTCTCTCCTTCGACGACTCCTTTTTATTATCTGATACTGTTACAGATAGTTTTTCTGTAAAACATGAAAAAAGTGACTAAAACATCAATACTTTCATCACTGATTTCACATGTACTGTACTTATCAAATTATCAAAATATGGTGCCAAAAATCAAGTTAGGAATGCATGTTTTTTTTCTTTTTATGTTACAGAATCCCACATCACACATAAACATAGTGCATGTGGCATGTAATTTTGTATCAAAAAACTATTTATGAATAAAGGATTTGTGACATAAACTTATGGGACTAACTTATGTTTGTTGTGACTAAGTACAGTAAACTCTCGATTTAACTGATTAAATGTAGCAGACTCTAGTCCATTAAAGCCGATTGTCTGTTAAATCAGGGTGAATTCACCCCAAGCTGTTGATGAGATAACCGCCACATCTTAATCAAAAGTAACTATGATACTACAAGCTCATTGTTAAGTCAACAAGTGATAAAATATACAAATACACATTGAATATGGTTTATGATATACTGAATACTAATAATAATAATAATAATAACTGTTTATGGAATATTTGAAGTTGCCTTAGAAAAAATACTCTTTAGTAAATACATTTTTGCATGAAACTTCCTTCAGAGGGGGTACAGTACATAGCAATTTAGATACTGTAATACAGCTGCAAGCTGTCCGTTACATCTGAAGTCCGATCAAACCTCAGTCCACTAAATTGAGGATTTACTGTAATTTTTCTCACCTGACTTTGTTTCCCCGTTGACTTGTTTGGATGTTAATGCAGTGGCCGCAGTCATACTTTGTGTTGTTGTGTCTGCTTTTACTTCATTAGGTTTTATTAGCTGAAATATAGTTAAACACAGATAAAGTATGTTATTTTGTTATATTTATAGCATAACTAGATAAATAAATAAGAAACATTCATATAAATTTTTTGTGTCAAACTATGGTAGTGGAAGTTAATGATGGTGGTTTTTTACAATTTATACTGTTAACACATTTAGCCACAGGTTTCAAGATACATTAAGGCTATATAAGTCTGTTCCCTTAAAAATTCTTGTCCCACAACATTAAATTCATGTTCATTGTTCAAACTATGAATGTGCATCTAGCCAGATATCCCCACACCGTTACAAGTGGAAAAAAGTGCAATACAGTACAACCTTGAGAATCTGGTCGATTATCTGGCAGATCAAACCGGACACATTTAAAGCCAGATAAAAATATAAGTCACAAAAAACTTAGTTCTAACAAAAAAAACCTTCTCAATAACTCAAATTGGATGCAAGCAAGAAAGGAAAGCCTAAGTTATATGCAACACAAATCACAAAGGTATGGAGAATTTTGAACGAGACACAAGTGGCTGATTACATCATATTGACGAAATCTAATGTCTCTTACACCATACAATATGTTTTACTCATTTAAAATTATAACATCATATGTGCGGTTATCATATAAAATTTAAATAAAACTCTGTATTTAACCCAGAAGCAGAATGCTTCCAATCTTCCTGCGACGGTGTATAAAAAAACAAAAACTTTCTTCAAGTACTTAATTATGCTACCAATAGTGTAAAATATCAACTGAAAAAAATACAAGTTACACTGAATATTTTCCAACTATACAATGTAGCCTAAAGATGTTTACCTAAATAATAAATAAAAAACATGTTCAAACTTAATACACAAATTAGACAGTTGTGTGGGGATAGCCCAACAAATTGGGTGGAGATAGCCTTATATCCTTAGTTTTCTAAAAATTATGGTCAAATTCAAAGGATCGTAATAATTACCATTATTTATTGACTTAAAACAAAGAAATTGTCTTTAGTAATAATGAACAGTAAAATAATAATTGTTCAAATAGATGTTTCTAAAAAGAGAGGAATGCAGTTGGCGTTTCTTACTTACAAGTCCAGGTATTTGTGATAAAAAAACTAAAAACAATATTTGAGACTAACTCATTGCCAGCATGCGATTCTATATAATTGAATTATAGATGCTATTTGGAATTTGTATTTATTCACTCAAATATTGATCTTGTTCTTTATCGAAAAATGAATTATTTTGTTTGATAAATATCCTTCGTTCACAGTATTGTGATTAAATTATTAGATATAATAAATAACAGCTTCATGTGCTAAAGGTTCTCAGTTCGATCCCAATCAGAGTCAATACATTTTGAGAAGAATGTGCTGATAATCACCGATTGTTCATTTATCATTGGGTTATTAAATAATGACACTTTCTAAGGAATAGTCGGCCTTAGTTTGTAACAATGACTACATTCGCTCATCTACACTCATCACACTCATTCGAAATCCATAATCGCCCGTATCTTGATAATCGGCGTCTTATGAATAAATAAATAAAATCTAAGGTTATATTTTACTTATTACTTTGTTTTCACTATTACTACTATACATTTGTTATTAAGATATTTCATTTCACCATTTGTTCCAAGAATGAGCTGCGTCTTCTAGTCACGTAAATAATCACCCAGAATGGTGTATTTTTATTCACAATTATAAGAATTATATTCCCGAATTTTTACTATAGAAGTATAATATTAAACTAAGGTATACAAACTATGTTTATTTATGTTTTATTCAAGTTTATTTGACCAAGATTTTAACCATGACCACTAATTAATTGATGACAGATACAACGTCAATTTTAGTATGTACTTATACTTTTTTGTTCTTTATTACATAACCTGACCAAATTCCGATAACCTGCCTGACTTACTAGCAGAAGCTGTCAGACTGTACTGGACTGAAAATAATAACCAATATTTCCATTGGTTGTAGACGTATACACCAAAGAACATTCTGGATTGTCATAAATAATGTTTTACGATTTTTAAGTAGTATTTTCTCTGACAGTTATTAACAGTGATAACGAAACTGAATTGAATTTAAAATTCATTACTCATAACGATACGATCGTATAACGTATCGTTATGAGTAATGAACGATTTTACGGTATAACGATACGATCGTAATTGGAAAGCAGGAGTGGAGAGATGGGTACTTCACGTCACAAACGATCGAGTGAAATGAACTAGTCAACTTAATGAACAAGTTCGTTCATTATGATTTGAACTAGTTCAGTTCAAAGTGAACATCAGAACTGTGAAGGACAACTGACAAAATCATTACACATAATTATTTATTTTTTTTCAATATAAGTCATAAAAACTGAAATTTGAAGAAGGTTAGTCAAACAAATTTACAAGTATAAATAATAAAAACGTGTTTATGAAACAAAACTCATAACAAAACTATAAATCACTCCAATCGTTGCTTATACAAGTCGTTGTTTGTTGTGTTATTTTGAACTAGTTAATTCATCTAGTTCATTACAGTGAACGATTAGGTCGTTTACTAGTCCTGTAAATGAACCTTCACTCATCTCTAGAATTGCGTACCATCTGTCATTATGAATCAGTCAGTACAAAGCTTGTTATTAAGTTGCACTACAAATACGGCTCTAATTAATTGATTGTATACAAAACCAGATATCGTTCTGCAGAAATTAATGTTGTAATTTTGGTTGTGGAAAAATAGTTTCTCAATTAGACGAATTTGTTCTACAGCCATCTTTTCCGTCTGCAACAATGTCACCCTGTCGCACGTTATTATGCTTTGGGGGTATTTAGTTATCATTTTAGTGATAAAAAATTATTTTAAGTAACAAGAATTTGACCACTTCAAAAACTTTAAAGGACAAGGGCGTGTTTTCACAAAACCACAGTAAACAAAAGACTGACTGAGGTGTTCATGTTGTGAACTGTTTCACTTCTCCATATGAGAGATGGACTCTTTTTAACAACTCTTTTACAGAAATAAACAAATTGCCAGCTCGGATCTTTGGGTGCATTACACCGTGACAACCGGTAATGCACAAACAGTTAAAAGAACAACATCTTCAATATACAAAAGATGCAAAACTGAAACAGTCATGTCTGAGATTTGAATTGCGAAGTAAAACATGTCAGGTTTGTCCACGTAGTTTGTAATTTTATCTAATAAAAAATTGATTTTTGTCTGACTGTCAAGCTGGATGGTACGGACAGCCGGATAAAGCAAGGTTGGATAATCTTGGTTGTACTGTACTTTTAAAACAGTATTGAGATGAAAATGAAGCATGTAAATATCTTCTGGACAGTTATTACATACCTTTTCATTAACACTGTGGAAGTCGGCCTCTCGCATGATGAAAGAAGCCCTGGCTTTTAGTTGACCACTGTAGCTGGTGGCTAAAATATACAAGTCTTGTCGCTTGTTCTTCTCATCTTCTTTGATCTTTTCAATCTTCTTCTCAATGCACTGAGACAGTTTTGCCAGCACAGGAAAGTGAGGTAATATTTTGATAAGGATGATCAATGAGTTGCGGATTTGTACATAGTCCTGAGACTCCAAACACACTATTATTGCCTGAAGTAAAAAAAATATAAACATTCATAAACAGACTTAAACAAGTTAGATAAACCAAGGTAAAACATTTTAAAAATTATACTAAAACCATTTAAATATTATATTTATATTAATTTGTATTGTATTCAAAATTAAGGATGACAGATTTTGAAAAATATTCACTACTATTATTATATTGGGAGTAAAAGAAATCTAAATTAAGAATTTAATTGAAATCAAAGGAAATAAAACTAATTATAACATGGTAATCTCAACAAATTACAATTCATAACTACAATTTTATTATAATTACTAGCTGTACCCGCCCGCTTCGCCTGGCATAATATTGAGTTTTGATTGTATCATTGAAATGTGCAGCAACCTTTCAGTTTACACAGTATCAAATTTACAACAGCTGATGTTTTGTGTAGTTTACTACTGTACTCAATTATTTTTAATTTTGAAAGTTTTGCCTACCACAATTTTATTCTATTTGTTTTTATTTAACAGCTGTTAATCAAATAAATCAATCAATTAATATAGCTTCACAAGAAATCAAAACATAAAAATATAAACAGTATAATTTTGACATATTTAAAACCCACATCTGATAGTCTTTTTATATTTGACTTATTATACCTTCATGCATCCTGCTATTTGATTAACATTGAAATTTTAGAAGTCCAAGGGACGGAGCCCTGAGGGATTAAAGAAACGGGAATAGGACAGAAACCTTCCCTGGGGTATATAGAACAACTTCCCCAAGTTTCATGGCGATCGGCTGGACGGTTTGGTAGCGCATAAAGGATAGACAGACAAACAAACATACATTGGATTTTATATATATAGATCATATGGATTAAAACGATCACTGACAGATGTTAGTGATCTATCAAACGTTTGATCTATCAAATTTGCTCATAGATAATTATAAGGAGCTAGTTTACATTTACACAGGTTTAAAAGCCAAACTTTTTTAGATTTATTTAAAAGTTTAATTTTTCAAGAGAAAATGGTGCTTTTTATTTTTCTAGCTAGAATCAAACGTAACATGGTGTATAGTTTGTTTATAGTTTGATAAGCACATGAATATAATTTCTAAATTTAAATCTTTATCATGTGATAGACATCTCAGAAAATCACATGTCCCGTCATTCCAGTATTGAACTATTTTATTAAACTAATTTATGCAACAATATACACAGTAATACACATCAAAGACTATTAAGACATATTTTGCAATGGCAAATAGTCCCACAATGATCACAGCTACGTATGGCCTGTAACAACCAGGATTTGGACTGCCGTAGTGTTTGTTGTTTTGCTTCTTCGTATAGTATATTTTTGTTTATTAGTGTGACATAGTCAACTCATATGGTATTAAAAAATAAAAACTGTAAAAGGTTTACAGCAGTTTTATATTTTTATAAAATTTAGAGTTTTATTTACTTTTTGACTTCTAGAACCTAAAACAAATTAGAAAATCGAAAAATAAAAATTTCCCAACATTTTACCTAATATTTTATTTCGTCGTTCTAAAAGGATTAAATGAGCTTCCCAACTTAAGCAGTACCTAATATTTTATTGTGTCATTCTAAAAGGATTAAATGAGCATTTACTCAATCCAGTTGTACCAGTTGGTGTAAGTGGTCAAAAGGCTTCTTCATCTAATCATCTATCTACTGACGATTTTATCTCTTCACCCAATTTCTCTTCAATTCTGCTTCTTTTTGCTCTCAACTTTGACTTTATGTATGAGCCAAGTAGTCGATGCAGGCATTCTATTTACCTTGGTTGTTTCTATGACAAGACTTGGTATGTCTTGAACTTTACTTTCATGGCTTACTGTACATTTGGAGACCATGATTCAAATGCATTTGTCAGAGTAAAAAAGTTTATTCACAAACAGCGAGCTTTCTTGGTAATTTTTGTTGTTTTATCTTATACAGTTAAAAAGCCAACTTGCTGCTTTGTATGGTAAAATATACAAAGAAAGAAGAGTAAATTTTACCATTAGTAGCAAATACTGAACCTAAATATTTAAACCTTCTAATAGCTGTGCAACATTATTATCAGCTTTAACCCTTAAAACGCTGAGTAATTTTCTGTAATTTTTCAATTAACGCTTAATTTTCTTGAATATATATAATTTTAGTTTTTGTAACGTTATATTTTTTTTAAATCTAAACCAGGATAGTACAATGTAAAAAAAAAATAATAATAACGATATTGTATTTTTATATTCATTTTTTATTCATTACAAAGTTTTATCAAAACTGTAAAAACGAAATATTATTGCATGCAATTAAAAAAATTGTATACTCGCAAAAATAAATTTTTCAATTGAAATATGATTTTAGAATGACAATTTCTTCCTTAGAAAGTAGCAGCTGTGTGAAAAACTTCAAAACTATAAATATTATAGCCATTATAAAAATATATACAATATAACTCAATAAGACAACAGATTATACAAAGTTTATTATTTTGAATTTACTCTATATTTTTCATTATGAAGTCTAGTTTTATTTTTGTTGTAAATAGTGTTTATTTTGTGTACATAATCTGTTTGTTTACACACCGGAGGTTAGTACAATGCACGAGACAGACAACAAATATATGCAGACTGACTGAGCGCCAGCCGGTCGCTGCGTCATGTGACTAGCAGATGCGTATATATTCGCTGCGAGCGCTAGCGGTTACCTCGACAGAGGCAATAATGAATGAAAACTTCATATTATTTACATTCGTTGCCTAGTAACCAGTCCAAAGGTCTCGAAAATGAATAATAACCTGAAAATAGTCTTGACCTTGAATCTTAGAACTCGCTACGTTGTATTAGGCCTGTTCTAGGATTATTGTTATCAGCTCGCGAAATATTACGTATAACGCGTTACGGGCAATTGTAAACATGCGTATATATACGGATGCCGCGTTTTAAGGGTTAATACTTTTCCCTCAGTCTATGACTGTAGTTTCAGTTTTATCTCTGTTTATTTTCATTCTTTTCTCATTTGGTTCTTTTTCCCATGTCTTATGTTGTGTTGCAGGCTTCTCCTACTTGATGCCAGTATTTTAATGTCATCAGCAAAGTCTTAAATGCTCACTAGAATGTGAATATAATAATACTATTCTAACTGGTTGGAATAATAACTGCCACTTTTATATCTTGTATTTTTCCTCCACACCTCCTGCAGAAGAAACTCAAGACTGCAGAATCTCTTAGTCTAAACTTTTAACATTTCTAGTATGTATTTATCATGTACTGCTGCTTTACAATTATTCAACATTTCTATTGCTTGTATCATCTGTTCTCTAGTAATTTCTTTTGATTTATTTATTACAAACCCTACAGCTCCATGAAATGGACTTAAGTCAAACATTTCAACTATGTTTCCCAAGGTTTTCATGTAACATGCATGCATATCTTGGTTTGTTTCAAAGTAGAAGTTATCAACATTAATGATGTTATCTAAAATTTACAAGACAGTCTAGCTAGCTTTAGACATCCTCAACTAGCTACTTGTTAATCCTTAATCTGGTCTCGGTCATCATGTGACATTTCCTCGTCTGTGTGGAAGTGATCTTTCCGCTTTTCTGGTATTTGAGATCACTTCTCAGTATTAATACATTTTTGTCTTCAACATGTTTTAGGGGACACTTTTTAAACATGATTTTTCTTCCTGAAACTTCTTAATGTCTAGTACCCAATTTATGGTTTTCATAATGGTTATTTTCCATTTTAGAACCAAATTCTGCCCATGATTTTTCTACCACATTTCACAAAAATGTTCAGTTTATCACTATGCTTTGTACTGCCCAATGACTTAAAAGCTATACAGTGACCTGTCTTGTTTAGATTACATTCTTAACACTATTTTGTTGAGCTGTACCTATTACTTTATTTTTTTTTTTTTATTTTTTTTTATAAACTTGTTGTTTTCCTAAAGTTAACTAATTTTGTTGTTCCAAATATAATTTCAGTAGCCTCCAACAGCATCTTTGTAACAAAACTATTTGCCATTTAACTCGCAAATCCTGAATGTTTCTATATATTTTACACTTTTCTTTTACCTATATTCCTCTTGAATTTATATTTTACTTTCCTTTTATTTATTGATTTTGGTATTAGTTGCCTTTCTTTGCTTAGGTTGTTGTAAAATTGTCATCCAATAAATTCATTTATACAATTAATATAAATATGATAATTTATATCTTTTGGTTTTATTGAGAAAAATTAAGTATCAAATGTTGAAATAAATTGCTGTTTATAAGTAAATAAAGTTATTATTTTTATCAATGCAGCATTACAGGTCTTGTTAATTGTATCTAACAACGGAACTACCCCACATTCCTAATTTTAAAAAAATTAATATTCATCATTAAATTAGAAACCAATATTCAAATAAATCAGTGCATCTATCTGCTCATGGACAAGGTATTGTTTCATTGAAATCTGGGTTATATGGATTTTAAGTCTATATTTAGTTCTCAGGCTTTAATTAAGACTCTTTAGGAAAAAGTTTAAATCATCACAAGTTCCTTTAACAAGTTAATAAAACTTGTAGTTTTTTTTTTTTTTTTTTTTTGAAGGTCGCAAAGAGCAAGAATGGAAGAGGGACTCTATGCTTAATAAGTTGATATTTTAGAATCCTGGTATTTATTAATAGGAGAATCTCAACAAATTGCGAACTTTTTTTAATGTATGACTCAAACCACTTCAAAGAAACACTGTGAATTCCAATTGATTTTAATTTGTATGACGAGATTGTGAGACACTATCTAAAGCCTTCGTTAAAAATTTCTGGAATTATTTCTTTTTTATCAAGTGGTTCAATTCTTGACCATGTAAATTTTCTCAAGGTAGTTACAGTAGACTTTCTTTTACAGAATTCGTACAGTTGATTTTTGGCTGAGGAGTCATGGACTTGAACTGGCGGTCACGAAGACCAAGATCGCTCTGCTCATCCGACGGTGGATACCTATCATGATCTCCATGACTATAGGTTTTGTCAAGGCCCAAATAAAAGCTGCATCAAAGAATCTGGGTGTGATACTCAACTGCCATTTGGGGCACTGGAAGCACATCCAAATGGTTTATGGTAAGACATCGAAGGTGATTATGTCACTCAGCAGGCTAAAATGAAACGAGGGTGGCCCCAGAGCAAGCAAAAGGAGTCTCCTCATTTCCACCATGAATAGAACAGGAATGCGGGCAGGTACCATAAAGGTAAAAAAATACAATAAGCTTATCCAGGCAGTCCAGAACAGAGCGGCGCTCACAGTGGCCCTCGACCTTCTTGCTCTTGAGAGGTAGACCATATTTCACATTGCCCCCAAGCAGGGAAGAAATCATCAGCAGCAGATAGGAGGGCAGTAACCCTGCAAGCTTGGCAATGGTGATGGCAAAAGGGCACCAACAGACGTTGAACATTTCCAATTACAGAGGACATACCTGACCTCTGGATAGAGCAGTGGTGGCTATGTGGAGATTGCCTCTTTTATCTGTATCAGTTCTTTACAGGGTATGGCTACTTTAGAAAGTATCTCAACAGGATTGGGGGCAATCAGGTCTCCTTGGAGTGCATAGTGTTTAGAGGATGATGATATTCATCGTAAGTTCACCAAGGGATGAATGCTGATAATTGCTATGAAGTGTTACATGAGGTGGTAATTGCATTCCAAAACAACACTATTTGTACAATAACTACATATTCAGGCAAAAACAATATGAGAGGTTTCTTGAATGATTTTTTAATGAATGGATAGGCAGGCAAAGTAAAATTGAATAAATTCAATTAAATTGTATTTATTTTTGTTCTTTCTTTGTTGTAATATTGTGTATTTTACTACAACAGATGATGCTTGCCAAATCTTGTTTTTTGCCTTCTCTTTGATAAAATTCATAGTCAAGTCCCTGGACTATAATATTACTTTATGCATGATGTAAAAAGATGAAAACTTAATAATCTAGAAGTGGACAAAATTAAAAAACTATTTTAAGAACAAGAGGAAAGGAGATCTTACTTGATGAAAAATTACGAGTCAAATCCCACTCCATCTTCAATAAAATAATAGATGGGAAAAGGAAAGAACGGCTGAACTCTAACCAGATGATTGAAGCCGCAGTCTACTGCCTGAGCCGGGACTGTTATGTCAACCTTAGGTCTACATGATTTATATATCAGTTTGTGTTTTGTGCTGTATATATTTTAATTTTAACGTGTGTTCTATAGATTTTTAGTTTTTGACAAAACTTGTGAGCACAAAACTTTAAGAACATAGGCCTGTTTGATGTTCTCTTCATTATTGTTCCGACTGAGGTATTATTGTTGCAGATGATACTTGTAGAAACACCTATACCGGTTTACAATTCAATAGTTGTACATCAGTTATCAACATTTTCGATGAAAAAAAGCTTATAAAAATTGAACTGGACTAAATAACTTGTAATCATAAGTCGGAACTTGTTTAATACTTAGTTGTTCATCACTAAAAAATTTATGATGCCCGGAATCAAGGTAATTGCTATCAACTTTTATAATCAATTCCTGATTCAATGCTGAGAATTGATGAAGCAATTTTCAGAATTGAGTATTAAAAGCCATCCCTAACATATTCAGAAGGACCTCCTTTCTTGGAATCGTCTGCTCTATAAACACAACTAGAGTGGATGCACCTTTTCTTTGGAATCATCTGTTTTAAGAAGAAACTCTGAGAGAAGCACCTTCTTCCTTGGAAAAATCTGTTTTAAGAAGACAACAAGAGAGGACACTACGATTTTGGAAATATAATCATTTGAAAAATCTTACTTTGGTGATTTTGTAGTGCCATTTATGGCACACATGTCGATAATTTTCATAGCCCACTTGGTCACTAGATTCTGAGAACTGGTTGCTGACTCGGAATTTAGTGACAAACCCTGGGTAGTTGGCACATTCCTGAAAAAGAAAAAAAAAATCTTTAAAACTAAATTATATGATTTTTATTCAAACTACTGTACATGTAGTTTTATCTGGACTAATATCCCGATCCGGATACATATAAATCCGGATAAAAAAATACATATTAAAAATTGGATAAATATCGGTAAAGTATGCTTACATGGTAAAATAGACAATGTGCGCTTTACAGAGACGCGTAGACGGTCCGGCCTTACTTCATTTTTTATTTTTTTTTATTTTTATTTATTCATAAGACGCCGATTGTCAAGATATGGGCGAATATGGATTTCGAATGAGTGTGATGAGTGTAGATGAGCGAATGTAGTCATTGTTACAAACTAAGGCCGACTATTCCTTAGAAAGTGTCATTAATTAATAGCCCAATTGACAAATGAACAGCCGGTGATTATCAGCTGATCCCTCTCAAAATGTATTGACTCTGATTGGGATCGAACTGAGAACCTTTAGCACATGAAGCTGGGATTGAACCAACTACACTACCGACCAATTAAGAATATTCTGGGAACTGAAAGAACATCGGATAAAAATACGTCACCATTGCTTAACTTGACCTAAGTCAGTGTTTTTATGTAAATGAACAACAAAAGCTGAATCTACAGGACGCAATCCATACAATAGCCTACATTTTGTTGGCTATTCTTGTGACTAAGATGGTCTGGACAATGATTAATGTCTGGATAGGAAGATCATATGATTAAACTAGCTTTATACCATATAAAATAGAGTTTAATAGCGTTTACTGTCACACTAAAAAGTATTTATTCAGCACTATTCAGAATTCTGAGTATTCATAACTTTATTATAACCTTAAATGCTTACGTATGCAAGCAAGTTAGCGGCAACTTATAAAAACATTAAAAAGCGAGTAACGTAACAGCTAGCGCTCCATTTGGATTGCCCAAGAACAAATCCAAATACAATACAGTACCCACAGTTTGCTGTGTACTGGGAACCATGACTGCAAGCGTTCATGTCTATGATACTATGCAAGCAATGCAGCTGTAAAAAGTTTATCGCCGGCACTACCATGAGAGAACGACGTTTAATGTTTTTACGGCGGTGTAACAACTTTAGAAAATAAATATTCACTGTCCATCGGATCGATCAGATGATCCGTATTAACCGGAATCCAGATAATTTGGGTCCGGATAAAATAAGGTACTGTATTATTAAATAAATTATTACAAACAAGTATAAACCTTAATCACTAAAATTAATTACCTATAAATCCTTTATAAAAACAAGATCTGGTTAAATAGAAGGCAAGGTTTTTAAATGTTTGCACTTTTCTAATTGTTTTAAATAAATACACAACCTAATTTTTATTTTTTTAAAACTTTTATTAAATTAATTTAAGTATTAGATAAATAATAACAATAATAATTTTGCTGATCCATCGATGGTTTATTTAATTTAATATTGGGTTAGGTTAAAGGGCACTAGGCCAGGAATTAGTATATTGGATAGATAGGACATCAGCAAACTTACCTTAGAAGACAAGTTCACTAACACAAGAGTAGTAGTAACATACACAAAAGAATCACATAATCACACGAATTTTCTTCAGGTGAGAAGAAAATGCCAGTGGCACTGAAAATTTGTGTGATTATGTATTTATTTTGTGTATGTTACTACTACTCTGGTGTTAGTGAACTTTTCTTCTAAGGTAAGTTTGCTGATGTCCTATCCCTCCAATATATTAATTTAATGTTGATACACCCTTATTGGGAGGGTATTTTATGTACTGTAAAAGAATTTGCTTTTCTTTTTTTATTAGCTATTTATAAGGTGTAAAACAATTACATAGCAATTTATAATTATGTTTCAAGATAACAATTAAACTAATTTTTTTATCAATATGAAATATAGAACTATAAATTACACTACCTCTAATATAATTAGACAGTGGTCCGGAGACAAAACATTATGAAACTATAAATGACATAAATCTTCAAAATAGGTTTTCATTCTTAGGTTATGACTGACGTAGTTAAATTTCTTGCGAAGAAAAGTAGAAAATAATATCATATCACTATTGTTTAGTAACTGTTTAGTGACTAAGGAAGGGACCAGTGGCCCTGAAATCTATCTACAGTTTACCATTTACAAGGTATGCTGCTTTCCTTTTCTTTCATTTTTATTGAAATCCTAGGCCATGGCCTTCTGTTTAAATTAATGAGACTGATTTTTCCTGCCAAACTGGCAACACTACCTTTGACAAGTATCAGTTCAGGATGACCCTTGCTCTGGGAGACAGTTAATACCAAAAAGTGATGAAAATGTTGAAAAAATCAGAGAATTTGTGTGAAATATCAACGACTGACAATAAGAATGATAGCTGAACAACTTGATCTGAACCATATGACAGTACATCAAGTTTTGATGGAAGAATTAAATATGAAAAATGTTTGTACAAAATTGGTTAAAAAAATCTAACTGATCAAGTGAAAGACAACAGAATGGAAGTTTGTCGAGATCTTTTGGGAATTGCAAGAGATACTGATAATGAATCTTGGATTATTGAATATGACCCAAAAACTAAACATCAAGAGTAAAGAACAGTAGACTTCCAATTCAGCTCTTCCGAATAGGGATGGACGGGTCTTGAAATTTCAGGAATTCCGTGAGAAATTAAAATTCTCATCCTGCGAGAAGGAAATGTTTATACAATCGAGAATTCCACTCAGGAGTTTACATAGTTCGATATCAATAATGTAGTTTTAATCGACATTCATGGTCAATTTCAGATTTTTCAATGAATATAAATTAAAGTGAAAGGATAACATAATACGATAGACTTGTCTCGATTAGCATGAAATATAATTTATTGCTTATATTGTGGCAGTGAATTTTCAAAGTGGCAGTCGACAGTTCAGGGCGAGCGTAGATGTAACGTTCTCACAACCCGTTCATTTGACAAGTGAATGAGATATCCGGGTCACGATGCTCAATGAGATCTGTTAAGGTCGAACCCGTTACCAACGCCGAGATCCAATGATCCAACCAAACAAATCTGGTTTAGGACAAAACCACTGACTGAAACCCGAATGAGAATGAACGAAAACTGAATGAGCTTAAATTTCAATGTTCGTTCGCGTCAATAACTTAAAATCGTTCAATTAAACTGCTCCCAAAACAGGTCACTTTACTGTCCAGAACCAATTGATCCAGATCACTGTGAAGAAATGTGATTCTCTTCTCTTCCCATAGCAAAAGTCCATTTCGCTCATGTTATACGTACAATGAACCGTTCAGCTTGTTTCAGAATTGATATTATTGTTTATTTCCCGTGAGGTGACTGTGATCCGTTTTGGTGTTTAATCTGCACAGGGAATCATCCAATGATTTGACAAAAGAAAATATTGTATCATATCATACAAAATATCGTGATGACGTTCTAGCATCATGCAAAGTAATAGTATTTATTTTAAATAGAACAAAAAATAAATAGATATATATATATTTATATATATATATATAATGTTATAATAACTGAGCACCCTTAAACAGTTTTTTTATTAAATGAACACAATTATTTATTATATTATTATAACATTATTATAATAACACTATTATTATAACATTATCATAAATGTGTGTTAAGTCTACAACACGCGGCGTATTGTATTTTAACAAATTATCATAAATAGCAGCCCTAGGATTTACAACTTTTCTATATATATATATATATACGTGGTGAATGTCAATTAATTATTTGTTTATGAACACTTTAGATCGCCAAATCTGCACACAACATTTGCAGGGATACAATATTTTTTTTTTATAACAGTTTCCTGACTAGGTTAGAAAGTAACACAGATGAAGTGTAAAATGTGGTACAATACAATAAATTTTATTTGTAAACTCACTGACCCTGCTCATAATTTTTACTACTACATTGATGTTAAATGCAAAATATTTCAATCCAATTCTTTTCTGATCATAATACGGACGGATTTAGCTGTACGGAACAAAATAATTTTTATTGACCCGAAACATTATTGTACTTCTCATCTTTAATTCTTAAATTTATAATTTAGTTGCACAATATCTTTGTTGTATCACCAGTTGGCACTTACTTGGCTGATATTTCAGATTGCATCTCATCTGGCTACATTATTTGCCGATTATATAAATGGCTTTCACTGCAATACGTCAGAAATTGCTCGTGATGAAATGAGTTATCTTTTGTCCAGTATGGCTTCATGTATCAAAGTGGTTTTGAGTTGCACACATTTCATTACCGATAATAATCTAATTAAATAATTGATCCTAAACGACTGTAACATTTATTTTTAGATTTAGGTGCACAATTATTACTATCCATTGATTTAACTATTTTGGCATCCAGATTTTTCAAATTTGATTACAAACAGCTTATTCCCAGTTAATTGTAAAAACGTTTAACTGAATAAAATAGCCACTTTACATGGTGTATACAAAATCCATTATTTGTTGAGAGGAGGCAATTTTGAAAGCAACCGACTGCATTTGGTGATGATGCCTGAATCGTAGAATTCAGTAGGTTGGATAATCTAGCTTTTGCCTAAAAGCTTAGCTACTGTGATAGGAACTCGGAATTACCAGATAAACCAGATCAGCCATCTGTGTGGTTAGTTGTCACAGAAAAGAAACAGAGGTTGCTTTCTTATGACTACAGCGAACACATCAGTGGCAGTTATATAAATAGAATGAAAACAAATGCAAATCTCTGTGCAATGTGCAATCCTACGGCGAGCCTCATCTACTGGGCGGGTCGCAGGTGGCGGATAGCGAACATTCCACCTTGTCTTTGACGAGGTGGTCAACTGCGAAAAAGGGGCAACCCAAATAAGCAGTACCGGACCGAGGTCCGCAGGGGCAGCTGAGGTGTGCAGCTGACGAGATTAGTGACCCCGCGGACCCTGAACTCAACACCATACCCAATACACACAAGTACATGACACTGTCTCAGGGGCTAGAAGTAGGAATGGGGCCGCCAAACCGCGGGTACCATGACTCCAGGGCTCTTGAGGGTACAGTTGTTAAAATTGGGATGCCACACCGGGCTACCAGATAGTACAGGGGCCCGACCTGGCCTCACCAGCATGTGGTGGTTGCTCTATCAGCTGGCGAAAATCCCGATCCTGTCTACATTGCCAGTTGGTGACTGGATGGAACCGTGTAGACAGGCTAGGGGGGCACTTCCGAGGCCACAGGGGCCCTTGGGGGCGTGGATATGCTCGTGGGGAGGTGGCAAAAGGATTATGGACGGCTCTTGGGACATCAACACTGATACACACACCCAAAAAACATACACAAATTCTCTTACAGTACAATGAGTGGAACAACGGAAGAAAAAGTCTTAAACGTGCCAGAGGTGATTGAGCAGCCCGGCTCAGTGGGAGGCAGACAAGGGCGGCGAGTCTTCGGATCCTGCCCAGTCTGGCAGCATTAGGACCAAAAGATTTTGAGGACTTTATAAGTGATTCTCAGGCCCACATGGATGAGGATGAAGAGTCTCTTTCATCCTCTCCACACCCTCCCTCCCTAGAGGTGCAAGCCCTGCAGAAATGTGTGGACTCGCTGAATCTGGGGGAGGAGGGGGAGGGAATGTCAGTGGCTCAGGATCCGGGGAAACCTGGACCTGGAACACTGGCGAATCCTCCGGGCAAGAGGAACAGGCCCAGTGGGGCAGAGAAAAGGAGAAGGAGGAGGGCGAAAGCCGGAGATCTGGTGTCGGAGGCAACGGGGAACCAGACAGGCACTGAGGGCAACCTACAGTGCACGTCAGGGAACCCAGCTGAGGCCCGGAAAACCGGCACTAAGCATGGTAGGGACGATTCGTCGGACCAACCAGGCTTAAAAGCCTCTCCGACGGGAGAGGGGACCCAGGGTCAACCTAGGAAAAAACCTAGGCCCCAGGGAACCACTCCAAAATCCTTAAGAGAAGAAAAGTGCCCGAAGGCTTCCTATGCCAGAGTGGCAGAGGTTGGTCTGAGGGTGGCCATCGTAAGAGAGGGCTTCTCTCTGTCATAAATTGATCAGGAAGCACAGCTCCGGGACATACAGGTTGCCGTGGGTTCGGAGGTGGACAGGCTCTTTGGAGGGGACTGGCTTCCGAGAATCCGAGACACGTACCTGTTGAAGGGTGCTGCTGTGGTGGTCTGTGAAGACC
This sequence comes from Stictocephala bisonia, assembly GCA_035578905.1. NCBI lineage: Eukaryota > Metazoa > Arthropoda > Insecta > Hemiptera > Membracidae > Stictocephala > Stictocephala bisonia. Next base: position 232,789 of record JAQJVL010001076.1, on the reverse strand, counting down.
AGTCCACTTTGGACTGGGTGAAGACCATCACTCATGAGATCAAGCCATGGGAGGGTCCGTACTGAAGGTAGTAGGTATGGATGCACTTCCGAGCTTCAAGAAGATATTTCTCTGGGTCCCGGGTTCCCCGGCGAGTACAGAGACTTATCTGAAAAGACTCTCTCATCTGAACCCAGGCCTCAAGACTGAGTTGTGGAGGGCACTGGACCGCAAGGAGACACCTACAGGTGTCAGGCTGCGGTCACAGTGGACTCTGCCTCACTGGGGGTCATGGAAGCCCAGCAGAGGAAGCTATACTGCGGAGTCGTCATGGCTACGGTCATGCTGCCCGCAGGAAACTCCTCTCAATAAGATGGTAAGTACTCAGATAGATGTAGGGTTAGGGCTTGATCTTTTAGGCACTAACTCTCTCTGTTTAAGTTTCAGGGAAAGCTACCCCTCGACGGTAGAGACAAGAAGAGGCTTGGGCTACCCAGAGGAAGAGGGGGACCGAGACCGAAGTGCTGGGCTGGAGGAAATGGTGAGTTTTTTACAAGCCAACCTCAATCATAGTATTGCGGCCTCTACTATACTATAAGAGAACTATAAGAGACCCCACGTTATTTAAGGTAGCTGAGAGCAGCTGAAAAAAAACTTACATTTAGCTATTCTAAGAGAAAAATATTCAAAACTACAAGATACTTACTTCATCAAATATTTCCTTCTTGGAATGCCAACGCATGACTGTCTCCAACATTGTACACAGGAAACGTCCATAGCGGTTAGCTTCATTTTCAGTGCATGAGGTTACGGAGTATGTGATGTCACAAAACAACTAAAACACCCATTTTATGTTATGTTTTTAACTCCAGCTGTTTAGGCAGTATGGTACAAGCTAGACTAAAGTAATTCCAAAATCACCTGAATAGTATTTTTATTTTATACACATGTACAAACAATGTTACATTTAACTACATTGACATAAACTATCAATTACATTTATATTTTCACAGAACAAATTCAACCTCATTGATTTAAAAGAAGTTAATTTTTTGTACATAGATTTAATATCACTATATGCTTAGCAAAACAAATATTTATATAGACATGAGCACTTGTTTGGATAGTTTGAATAATTAAAAAAAAAACTACATTAACTAGAGTTGGTCTTAAAAAAGTAACTCCTTAATTTTGAAATATATTTCAATTTTAAGACAGTTAGAAAGTTATGAGTGTTGATTTATAAACTACTGACTAAACAATTAGTCTGTGCTCACGGCCAGTAACAGCTGGATATAGGTGAGAAGTGAAGAGTAGTTGCTATACTCTAATGCTTAAGTTATCTTTTATGAAAACATTAGCCCACTCAAACGATTTTCATGATCAAGAGTCAAATCTATATTATTATTATCAGCTGATATTTATTATTACAATATTCATTAGTAATATGGGTAGTAGCAACACTGTCACACGCACAGACTAATTGTTCAATCAGTACTCTGTTCTGTTCCTCCATTGAAAAGAACTTTGCATAAATTAAATGGGGCTTTTAAATGGTATTGAATCAATTTAATACCCCCTTATATGTAGAGTGATGTCGAATTAAACTTGCAATGGTAGTGACTCACCCACTCAACCTTACATGCACAATGGCATTGAATTGTCAACAGTGAAATAAAATTATGATTAATAACAGACAATTAAATGAGTCAGAGGTTGGAAATCTATATATAAATGAAAGCAAAACAAAAGAGCAATACAAAATAGAACATATTTCATTATCTCTTAACTCTTTAACTACATTGTAAAGCCTTATTTTAATAAATATCTATTGTCAGAAAACTGACATTGATATGCAATGAGCTTGCAAATTTGTTGATGTATAGATCCTTAAAGGAAACTCTTGGGAGAAAGATTATTTCTGTCTCCTTATAAAGAGCCATTTATTAAATAGCCCAATAGCCAAGGCAACTAAGGGACCTGCAGCTTTACGTGGAATCTGAACCACATAGTATTGGTCTGATTTTTAGCAATCTTACAAGTCAGATACTCCATTGAGTAGTAACCATTGAGCAGACACTGTTTCGGTTATAAGAGGACAGAGGATAGAATTTATTGCCTACAACCTCCACAACACTTTGTCCCCAAGTAGCTGGCTACAGCACTGCGCCTATAGTGATTATTTAGTAAGGTGAATCATAGCACATTTCTCCTTCAAACTCTAAATAAAATTAGCTCTTACATATATTTTTATGTAACAATACTACTTATATAAATTACTAGACCTCCTACGCCTACTAAAAAAAAACCTTTCAAATCATGAAAATTGGGATGGTTGTCTAGTTGGGATATAAGGCAACATAATAACTTTTTTTGTATGTATTGGAAAAGCATTTTTATTTATTATTATTTTTTTTATTAATTTGAAAATAACCATAACTAGTAAATATTTTAATTTAATTTTTGAGAATCAAGAAGAATCACTTAAAACTTATTCCAAATGTCTGTATCTTTCCAATTATGTAAGCATGATGGATAATGTTTTCAAACAATTCCATTATATTACCTATTTATACTTCGTGTTATGCCTATCAGTTTCTTCTACTTACCCTGTCATAGCAGAGAAGTGTTGAGAAATTGGGAGTTTGCAGATTGTGGAGTATGTGCACAAACTTGGCACAGTACAGGGCATCTACGGTGGTGAACACACAGCGTGGAAACAAGCACAACTGCAGCAACTGGGTGATGGTCTCATTCTTTGCAGCTTTCGCACTCCGTGACAGGAACCAGCTGTCCCTTTCCTAATACCAACTGATAATCAGTGCACAGACAATAAATCGAATGCATTATAGAAACATTTTATACTGTACGTTTTCCCTTACAATTCATTGTTGTTTATTTATTGAATGACCTAACTTGACTACTCTTGCAGCAAATGCTGGTGTTTAGGAATGCTAAAACCAATGGCGTGATGGTGCAAACCAGCTGCAACCAAAGCAACATTACATCTTACATTGTTGCCACGTTTCAGCACCTGTTTTATAACTTACTTGTTTGATATTGTGAATTTGAGTGTGAGTAAATATGTTATGATCATGTACTTTTTTTATTGTTTACATTGTCTTACACATTACTGTTTATAGATTATTCTAATCACATTATTTACATGTCATTCTATTGTATTGTGGTAACTAATTAAAAATACCTCTTCAAGCAGATTTTTACCTCAACAAGTATTTATTGTCTTTCATATATCAAACACAGTACTATAGGAAAGACCGTGTGTAAGAGCTACACTCAAATGTCCTTTAGCGTGCTCATGTTGAGACATTCATTAAATAAAGTATAGTTCTTTAATTTAGCTTACAAATCAGTAAAAAAATCCATAACATTTAATATGATGATTATTAGTTTACTGGGCATTGTTTATAGTGCATTAAAAATGAATGCTCAGGCATGACCTGAAGATAATCATGCCCTTGTGATATCTATAGAAACATACATAATAATGAAAGTCTCAAGAGAAGCTTTACACCACAACGCAGAAGTTATTTTATGGGACAAGATAGTATAACATAGGCAATAGTTAATCATAATTATAATAGTTAAACAAATAATCTTTGGGGCTATAGGAAAAAAGATGGGTTGTGTTGAATTATTTCAATTACCATTGGGTAGTAGTAGAGAAGGTCACGTATACTAGAGTATAACATAATTTTAATACACTACTTTTACAGGGGTGTTCAAACAAATCTGATGACGGCATTATATTTTTGAATCATTACAAAATGAGCATTTAAACTTAGTAAATCAATCCTACAAGGAATAAAAGTTCCTTAAGAAGCAAAAATTAATTTTTCACAACATCAGGGGGATGGCCAACAAGGAGTATGAAGAAAATCTTAAATGAGAGCTTAGGCCAAATTGCACACCTAACTGAAGATCTTAATTAGAAAAACACAACATCAAAGAGCAGACCTCAGATTGTACCTTTATTATTCATTATTCATCTCTAAGACGCCGATCGTAGAGATATGGGCGAATATGAGGAGTGAATGAGTGTGATGAGTGTAGATTAACGAGTGTAGTCATTGTTACTATCTGAGTTCGGCTTAGCTCAGAAAGGACTATTTATTAATAGCTCAATAGCCAGGGCAACTATGGGACCTACAGCTTTACGTGGAATCCGAACCACGTAGTGTTGGTCTGATTTTCAGCTAACTGACGTCTGACACTCAGTTCTCTTCCCTACACAACATCCGAACCTTGACTACCATTCAACACGGACACTCCAGACTTCTCTAGTAGTGTATACGTTGATGACAACCATTGAGCGGACGCCGTGTCGGTATTAAGAGAACCGAGCATGGAACCTATCGCCTACAATCTCCCAAACACTTTGTCCCCAAGTAGCTGAGTTACAGCACTGCGCCACCAGTGCCGACTACAAAATACCTATACAAAATGGTGGCAATTAACTGAATTAACATTTATATTAAAACAGTAATTTGTCGTTATTATCAATAATGTTCATACAAATATGTTTTATAAAGCAGCTGTCAATAGTTTATCACATCATGGGAACGGTTCCCTGAGTAGTAGAGAAAATATCTTAGAGAGAATAGGACAAGTTGTATATCAAATTAAACGTTTTCACTTAAAGAACACAGTGATACTAATCCACTCCAAAAGGTCCACCATACAAAACAGTGGATGAAATGTACAATATTGAGCTAATTGAAAAACTATTCATAATATTATCAACACTGTATTCGTTATATGTTACAAAAATGCAGTTCAAAGCTATGAAAAGAACATAAAAATAACACACAGTACTTGGGCCTACAAAATAAATGAAAAAGTCTAAGTAAGTAACTCTAAAATATATATAAATAAAAATGTCAATAGAAAATAACAATCAAGCGAACACTCAAAACTTATAGCTATTGCATAACAAGTTATCAAACTAAGTAGACATGTATGTACACTTATCTGACAACCTGTGGACTACAGTATAGCTGATTTTATTAGACAATCAACTTGTCTTGACATGTGAGCAGTGCCAGGCAGGTAGTTGAATCACTGAGTGAGTCAGACTGCTACGGAGTTGGACTAACGTAACCTCATTGTATTGTTTAACCCATTGTGGATTGCGTG